>JAQIVA010000085.1:0-14006 GCA_034697525.1 Lithobius microps | reverse complement strand
TACTGCCTACTGGTTATATTTATTATTTTATTGTAAGCACTTTCTGGAGGTGTTTGTTGACATTTAGCCCACAGTAGAATTCCTGTTTTGAAAGTACACTAAAAAGCAATTTTATTGTAACTAAAAATAGGTTGCGGCGAGATTCGATCCCGCTACCCTTCAACCCACAGACGGCCACGCTCAAACTCCAAGTTCTAGATTAAGAGGTTCAGTTGGAATGTATGTTTTTTTTTTTTAACCAGTGTTTGAAAATGTGTGAATGTGTTACAGGTTTTCATCCAGACAATCCTACCTAATTATTTAACGAATGCTATAGCTGTTATATTTTACAGTTACCATAGTAGTCTACGGCTCAGTAGTTGTCATCGCTTTACACTTCGCACCAACTATTGATACATCAACCTGGTAATGTGTGTACTCTTTGGGTAACAGCTCGTGCTCCGCTTTGTTACACACTTCGCACACCATACCACCACGACCAGCAGGTAACGTGTCCAGTGTGTATCTTCGCATTTCAAACCACCACGTTTGTCCCTCTCATTTTAGATGCTTCAGTTTTTGGACAATTGCATAATTACAAGCTAAGTTGGCGGATTTTCCAACGCCATGTGATTTTCTAGTTTGTAGCGATCAGTGCTGACAAATGGGCTGATGTATATCGTCTATGTACTGTTACAATGTACGGTTCTTTCGTTTTTTATTGGGTGTTTATTCCGTGCTATGCAAACTAAAACTAAACGAAAACTAAACTAAAACTAAACCAAACCAAACCAAACCAAACAAAACCAAACCAAACCAAACCAAACCAAACCAAACCAAACAAAACCAAACCAAACCAAACCAAGAAGGATAGATGTAAAGAAGGATACATTCCTTGAGGATTATAGCTGGCAATGAAGGTATTCAGCTGGGGATTGTCACTCACAGACTTTAAGAACTCAGTAAAGTGGTTTTAAAAGCATAGAATTCTTACTTGGCTTTATCTTGGGCTAACCTTACAATTAAACTTAATTCTAAAAATAAAATTATTCAAAGCCATTTTGTTGTCCCATTCACTACTTTTGCATTGGTTTTGCCACACTTTATTTTCTCAGGGTACGCATTGCGTTCCCTGCGTACCCGTTAGTTACGGCACTGCTTAGTTCTCTTGTACGTTGAAAATTAGCACACCGTTAGACGGATATCGTGACAAATATCTATTATTAACAAATAAGATATATCTGACACGGGACTCGCCCAGCGGCGGCCTCATCGTAACTGTAAAGAAAACAAAACAAAAAACAAACACAAATAAAAAACACACTATCCTAACTGTATGAATTGTATATGAATAGTTCTATTGAACGCATATTGTAAGAGTGTAATTGAAAAGGGTTTGATTTAGTTCCAACTTTTCCCTCACCTCTTTATTTTATCAACAAAGTAAAATATTATTAAGAATTTTGTTCTAAGACAGTTTGAGAATATAGATAACTTTTAGAATATAATTTTTTATGCAAACAAATCCAAATTTGATCCTTTTATCCAAATTATCTATTCGGCCTAAATTTTTTAGATTTTATTAATCCAAATTTTGTTTTGCGTTTATTAGGCTTTTGTTCTATATGAAAAAATATACTGCCCAGTTTGTACATACATTCGTCATAGAGCACGGGGGGAGGGGGTCAATAGTCTCTTTGTCATTATACTACGGATGAGTAACCGTGCGGTGATCCCATCTAACAATCAATGCTCTCGCATGCGCTAGTCTAATGTAAATCGATCTACATGACTACAAGCCAATGAGAAAATGCTATTTCGTCACGTGACAATTAACGGTTCGGCGCTGAAACTGAAACAAACAAAGACCGACAATCATTCTTCCACTCGTACTCTGGATTACAAGCAGCGATTTTTACCATACTTGGATTACCTTTGTGCTTTGTGTGTTGCCTTCAGGAATACTTGTCAACTGCGGTATCGGCAAAGTGCGCAATCATTTTTTGGAATAAGTGCATACATTTAGCTACTGTGTATTTACCTATTTTCTCTTCGTTTAAGTGAATTTTACTTACCGTTTTATTTGGAGTAAGTTCTTTGGAATAAGTGCTTCCTGTGATCTTTTGGATATCGTGTTTACTTAACCATTGTGTTTGTTTAACTCATCGAGGATTGATCTTCAGGATACAGCTGTGGAATAACCGCTCTTTTTTATTAAAAAAGAAAAAAGTGTACGTGTTGTGCTTCGTATAAAAGAAAAGTGTGTGTTTCTTCAGGATTAGATTACTGTTCTACTCCACATTCTATTGGATACCATTGCTTCACCCAAAAAGTTGGAATAAGAATGGACACTCCCTCCCGCAGTACTACTTCATTTGGATATTTGCAAGGTAAGCTAAATTTTTTAACTTTTCTTTTTAACTTGATAAGGTAAAAAAAAATCACAATCTTTTTTTAAAAATAAATAAAATTAAAACTTTCTTTTCTTATAATTCTAGACGCCCCTAAAAAAGTTCCGAAGAAACGTTGTTTGGATAGATCTAAACTGGTAGCAGTTCAAAGACGACCAAGTGATTTCTACGTGAGTCCAAGTCCGGTTTTCCAACATCGCCCCGACGGTGAGGCGTTCATCTGTTTAGGAGAAAACAACATGCTGATTTCCGTTCGCAAATTTAACGGAGCAACCTATATTTGTATTCGTTATTTTTTTTATAATCAAGTGTTGCTCAGATGGTACCCAACAAAAATGGGGTTAAACCTAACGTGCAATGAATGGCACACTTTAACGTCAGATCGAGTTACAGGCTTGGTCAGAAGTGCTGTTACTCAGTTAATCGAGCGTAGATCGGCGGATCCAAAGGAAACCCTAGCAGAGGAAATGGATGACCCCACAAGTTTCCCTTTGAAACTTTGTGACGGTACATTTTCTCATCGTCATTTTTTAGGGCTTAGTAACAAAGCTGTTGTTGTCGATCGCCCCACTAACGATGTTGAAAACGATGTTAGAATTACATTAGCTCAGTTTAGTTGTGAAACAGATGTTGAATGTCAGAAATTTATTCATTTGAAAGTTGATGAGTGGGAGACATTGTTATGTAATATCCCAGAAGTTAACCGACGTATTTGTAAAGCGGAAACGGAAGATGAGATAGTTCCCGAAACTCCGTAAAAAGAATCTGATAATAAAATCGAGTGTTTAACCTCTTCATTCCTTTACCTTTCACTTTGCATGTCAATCGTAAGAAATATAATGCTCATAAAATTGTAACCTCCCCAAACAAATTTATTTTAAGCTATAGTTTTAGTTTTCAAAATAGGTTACACAATTTATGGTCAATTTATTTCTTACATACATAAATATTTCGTAAAGTAGAAGCCAATGTGCTAGGTAGGCTACGTACATTAAAACAAAAAAAAAGTTTTTCATTTTAATACTGTAAACGTAGGCTTATTCGTAGACTTAATAACGCAGGTTATTTTAAAAAAAAATGTCGTAACCATTAAAGCATAATGGCTTCTACTTATATCAATCGAACAAAACAAATAAACGGTTTTTGTTGTTTAAAACACTTTATTATTATTCTAAGTTACATTTCTAAAGAATGTGATGACTGGTTAATGATGCATTGTTCGTCTACACGAGTGTCTTTCGTAATATGTTTATATTTCACTCGTGCGAATTTTACTACCCAATGATCGTTGAGTTGTTGCGCACGAGTGTTGAACCTTTCGATCACGTTGTGTGGGGCGAACCCATGAGCGATCATATGGCAAAAAAATAAACAGTAAAATCCACAAACGTTTGAACACTTTGACTGTATACGAACAGTGTTATATTTTATCGAATCACAGTTAAACTTCAAAAATCGATTAATGAATGCATTGTTTGGTTTGACTCCATACGTATCGAAGAAATAGCCAGTTTTGTAATCAGGATTTATATACACACAGACCCAATGTGATCCTGGCAAATAATCGACGTCTTTATTGATCACAAACACAGACTTTGATGTAATTTTTCGTGTCGGGAGTTTGTTGCAAGGAAACACACCACCAAAAATTTGCAGCACTCTAGTGTTACTTTTGAGAAGTCTAGTTAGTTGTCGGGTATCCATGGTTATGCATCTAAAAGTACATTACGTGAAGAGTCGATTTCAGCAACGGATGGGAAAACTGCATATATTATAACATTGACAGGGTCGGTCAGGGCGGTGGAAAAACGCATGTCAAGACGAAGGGTACCATGTTTCGTTAAGTTCATGTGCGGCCCAATCGAACAACCGTCACTTGTAAGGTCAAAGATATGTATGACGTTGCCTTTAGAGTAGTCCTCGTACGAAATCCCTAGACCTTTATCGACCTGGTGGCGCCCTGTTGCCGTGAATAAAGACATATAATCACGCACATACTGTCCTTTGCTGAAATCTGGTACATAGGGATGTGCAGGAATAGTTTCAGAATCCACATTCAGAGCGATGTAGGAAAGGTTCATGTGTGTGAAATTGAACGGATTTTCACTGTAACTGCCGCTGAACGCTGAATTTTTAACGCATCCTACAGCCACTAGCGTGGGTAGATTTCCCACGAATGCAGAGTCGATGCTTCCGTCAGTTGAGCCAGCTGACAACGTAAACACTTTTACTACCGTGCGCTGAAGTGGATATAGAGCGTTGGAAGACTGTAACACTTTTGCATGTGCCAACAACAGGTTTGGCGCAGGTCTGATTTTTCGAACGTACAACACACATTTTACAACTTCAATTTTTGGGTTAGAGTTCGCATCACCACACATTAATACAAATTTGTCAGAAGCACGAATTAAACGTAATCTCAAGTCTACGCCATTCAGAATATGTCGATTTTGGAGGAAGAAATCGAGATGCAATTTTCCATATAAATCCCAGACTTTGGAGCCAGCGATGAAACTGTTGCGCTTCACTAGTCCGGTATTAGCGTCATTGGCTGCAGGGTCCGTCTGATTCTGCTTTCCTGCCTGGTCAGGATAATAGCCCTGAGTACATAGTTGTGTTTTTTTTGCATCATCGGTGTACGACAACCAATTTTCGAGGTAACTTCTGTATGGATAGGCCGAATCCGATGAAGTCACTAACTTTTCATTCAAAAACATATCAATCTGTTGAAATAAACTGTGTTGAGAGTTATTAATACAGGCCACTTTTGCACCTGCGGCCAAGTCGGTGCCATCTTGGTTGACAACCTTGATGGCGGTATGAAGGAAGCTGTCGTTTAAATCTAAGTACATATCACTTCCACTCGTAGAAACGGAAAATTCAATGGGTGCATTACCAGCTATTGCGTTAATTGGAAAGTGTTGCACTAATTGGTAGTTCGTGGTATCTGTGATGGTTGGTGGTAGATCGAATAACTGGAAACCTGCACTCCCACACTCCTGCGAAGCGTGGTGCATCAAACTCGTCGTCATGGTGTGAATATGTCACGTGTAGTGGGACGAGATTTTTTGGTCTTCTTTCTTCCACGAGATCCCAATCCTTTCTGACGACGCGGGAATGGTGCCATCAGTTTTCTTTGTCGGCGATTACGCCGCCTCCCACTCCCCTCTTGGGTTGAGTTTGAGCCAATGATGTTACGTAGGAAGTCTGTTTTAATTTCGCCTAACCTTCGTTTAGCAGAATCTTTAAATTTGGTCCCTCCTTCTATGTCTGATAAAAAGTCCCCCCCTTTTCTTAATAAATATCTTCCAGCACCTAAAGCTGCATTTTTAAGAAATGGTCCAATGTAAGGTACAGCGTGACTCGCAAAACGACTCATGAGCCCCGACCCTCTTTGCCATCGTGCACCCTGGAAAACATCTCCCCTACCCCCGGCCTGAATGCAAAAATGATCGTAACAACGCTTGAAATCATTACGGTGAACAATCTTCATTGTTTCTGGTTGTTTAGTCTATTCTTTTGAAGTGCAAAATTACGTTTACTCTACCGTTTGGTGAAAAGGGAATCGCAAAACCAGAATCGTCGCGTAGATCAATAGATATTTCGTGAAAACTATTTCGTACAAGGGGTCTATAATATGGCAATTCGAAAATTTCAGATATTGTCTCCCCGTCCCTGCCTCTTAAAGGTATACTCCTTAAAATCGGCACTAATTGCGCGCCAAGAATTTGCTCAGCTGCTATTAAGTCGGTATACACGTAAATAGAAAAAAAACCGACTTTTAAATCTATGGGATGAGGAGTGTTAGTGGATTTGGTTATTGTTTTACTCCCGCCAAAACCGATCATTTGTCCTAAAGAATCGTTAAACTCTACCTCCACACGTGACGCAATCTCGACATACACTGAACGAGTCAAAGCATTGTAAGTCAGTTTTAAATCACCGGCAGCGCGAGTTTTGTTAACAGATGCGGTAATTTCGTCTAATAATTTCTGTTCAGTCAAATAATAACCTTCTGAAATCGTTAAGGTTTCTACATAACTTTCTGCAATGTTACATCTCACATCCATGAACCAAGGACCCGTCTCCGTTTCTAAGGCATATTTAGGGTAACTCGTTGCTTCGGAAGTCTTATTTAAATGTAAATTTTCATCACCATCAAACCCTAAAATGAACGCCAATCTATGATGAATCACTACCTCGCAATCTGGCTTCAGCATGACTAAGAAAAGATCCTCTTCCTCGTTAATTTGGATGCTGACAGGCGGGTCGCCATCTAAATGTTGATTTAAGTAATAATTTATGAACGCACCAAACGTTGGTTGCCAAGGCTTATCTTTCACTTCGGCCTTTAACTTCCTCACATCATATTTAGGGAAAAAAATTCTCCGCCAAGGGTTTTTCGTTATTTTCAGGGTGCCTGATCTTGCATCCTTCAGTTGAATAAACGAATGTGGATATTGAATCTCGGTTAACCCAACAACCCATTTTCCTGTTAATTCAATTCGTCTGGCAAGATGGGTGTTATACGAAGTGAGAGTGTTTTCGGTATACATAGGACAACCGTTACTCGGTAATTGAAGAAAAAATCCCTCTTCAACCATTATGAAGGCGGGGTTAGTTTTAAATCGCTACTTTTAACCCAACTGTCAAAATTTGAAGAATAACCAGCCCACCTCACTAGATGCTCTTTTTTTTTCCCTACACCCCTAGTTTTTAAAATTGTTTCCACAGCGTGGTAAGAATCGGGAGGCTTTAGAGCAAGCTGGATTTCATAAGGATAAAATACTCCCTCTATTGTCTCTCCCTTTAAATCATTTAACCGATATACTCCGACCGGACGCCTTGGCAACTTCTTCACAACTGTGAATAATTCCTGGGTCCACCCCGATTTAAATCCTTTATCGAAAACGTGACGATGCTTGGATATACGTACCGTGTCCCCTTTTTTAAAAACAAAAGGTTTGGCTCTTCCAACAGCATTGTTTGCGGGGCTGTGGAATCTTTTCCAAAACCAGTATTGGTTATGTGGGAGTACAGAGCTAGGTGGGGCCTGTATGCTACGATGAAAGGTATTATTGTAAGATTTGATAACGTCTTGTAGTACGTCTACATATCTATGGGACCCTTTATAAGTGAAGTAACGATAGAGCTTATTTTTTAATGTTCTCAAAAAGCGCTCGACAATCGCCGCTTTCATTTCACTCCGCGTTGAATAAAAGTGAATTTCATGTTTACGAAAAAAAGACTGAGTTGTGCCTCCTAAAAATTCTTTGCCAGCGTCTCCCTGTATCATATGAGGAATAGTTTTAGCCCGTTTAAAAATGGCGTTTAATCCTCGTACAACATCCACATTCGTTTTCGACTTAATGGGTTCTGCGTAGGCCTGACGGCTAAACACATCAATACAAACCAATATAAAACGAAAATTGTCATTTTCCTTAGCGATTGAGTGAACGTCAGCGAGGTCAATCTGCCAAATTTGATTTAAAGAAGAAGCGGTGATTTTGGAGCGATTAAATTTGCGCACTATACGTCTATGTAATGTGTAAACATCTAATTTTGATAGAAACCGCTTGATCTGTGTGAAAGAGTATTTTTTCCCAGCAGCTTTGGAAGCCTTGTATAATTTGAGAGCCGAACCAAAACCGGCAGGGTGTGATATATTGAGGTATATTTTTTTCAGAAATCTTTCCATTCTAATTTTTGTAAGGATCCCACTTCGCAATAGTACCAGTCTCTTGTTTAGGGGAAGAAGAGAATGTACTAAATGGTTTGGCTATTTGCATCTGTTTAGAAAGAAAAGCCTGAGGTACATTATTATCTTTTAAAATTCGCGTAAAGGATTCCAAACCTTCTAAATTGCGTAAGCTCTTGCGAGGCGTGGTCGTGTGAACCATTAAATCAATTAAATTCGAACCATGAAGCTTTTCATCATTAATTGTGATTTCGTTTCTTTCGTTAACCTTGAAACGAGGGTCTCTTTCCAAAATATCTAACACGTTTTCCGCTTTTTTTCTGTAGGAAGTAGGAATCGCGCTCAAGACTGATGATTTATAATTGGGCGTAGGTACTGTTAGACTTCCCTGCGTAGCAACGGTTGCCGTGGTAACAGGAGCTGTGGGAGCTTGGCTCTGTTGTGTTGGCGGTGTTATCCCTAAAGCCCCTTGTCTGTATTGATTTAAATGAGTTGTAAATTTTTTTTGCAGTTGTGTTAAAAAAGTGGCGCGCACATCCGAAGGTAAACTAGAATCTCCCAGTAAATCGTTAATGCTCAATTCTAAATTACGTAATTTCTGAACACCTACTTCGTGAGTATCGAGAGTTTGTCTGTAATACGGATTAAACACTGCCGAATTTGAAATACCAGTTTCTGTATTAAAAGGGGTCAGTGTCATTTTCTGCATTTTATTTATTTTTTAAAACTTTATTGCTAATTGCCGAAGCGATCCCTCCCACGGCCGAAGCCAGAAGAGGAGCAAGGAGAGGGAGAAATGCAAAACCACCCTTCTGATTAATTATTTTTTTCTTTGATTCCAAACTCTTTCCACGCGCGGCTAATTTTCGGATCACTGATTTATGCTTGCTAAGTTTCCTCTTTTGATAATCGGTTAATGGTAAATTGTTTTTTAGTAAATTTTGACAAACTTCGCACACGCAACGAACAAACGACGGAGAGGCGTGCTTCAACAAACCTTTAAGTTGATGACAATTCAGGTGGGGGATGGCTTTAAACAACGCGGAGTGCTTATGCACGTTGCGCAACTTGCCAGAGCACATGATGAAATGAATGACTAACTACTTTCGAGCAGGTATATATACGGCAATCTTTTCACCGGGGAATATTTGCGACATGAGGCGAAAATTTTCTAAACAATGTTGTTTCAGATTAATAAACAGATAGCCGTGCGGAGTCGACGTGGCGTCGTCGTAACTTTTCATAAAATAATCAGTTTGACGAGGATAGATTTGTTTTGCCAAAATCATGGGCTGTAGTTTATCTCGTGGATTTTTCATCAACACTATGTAATTAGAATTTAAAGTAATGTCGCGTTGTGCTGGAGATTTAAAAAAAAGGTTTTGTGTTAGATAAATAATAGAAATTTGAAAATGATGAGAAAGCTGCGTTGCCAATTTGATATGTTTACTTGTTAAGCTTTCTTGAAGGTCGTCTAAAATTAACAAAGTGTGAGGGGAAAGATTTTGTAAGTTTTCCGGTAAACCTTCGTGAAATTGAACTTTGTGAACCATATCACGCATCCACGGTTGAACAATAGAATAGCACCATAAAATTTGCCGAACAGGGGGTCTTAGCATTTCCTCTGCATGATCTACGATCCTTCTTGTGAAAAAACTTTTACCGGATTGAGATGGACCTGCTAGTGTTAAGAAAAAAGGAGTTTCCAATTCCATCATTATTATTGTTCTTTATCTCTTTATCGATAATGTTTAAAAGAGTTTTCAGTTGATCCCACTGTTTCAGAAATAAATTTATGCCTACTATAGTCGGTTGTGTTCCTACGAAGCGTCTAAAATCTACAATTGTGGAATTATAGTATCGACAAAGAGACAATCGTTTACCCCCTCCGAGGCTGAACGAGGTCCAACAATTAGGGGCAACGGTAAAGTTTGGCTCGGAAGTGTGACTCACGTTGTTTGAGGAGGGAACAAACGCCACCTGCTGATGAGCTCCGAGTGTGAGTAGCGTAACTTCAACGATCGATAAAACAACACACACTGTTACGAGGGCAATAACCACAACCCCCTTTTGACAAACGCCACCTGCGCAAGGTGCGACTGAACGCCACCAATCCATGCTGGAGAATAAACAAAGAGCCATCCGATTCACAGATTTATTAAAATCCGTAAGGGACGGTGTCGTAAGAGCCTTGCAGAAAAACCCTTTTGTTAAACACCATTTTATAAATTTTGTTCCTGTATACAGAAAGCACTTGGTTTCGTCGCCTAATGATTTGGCGTTCATTTGAAGTGACGATAGTGCCATCAGTTTCACGTCCCAAAACTAATGCTTCTAAGGAATCAACATTCAAAAGTTGAAGAGCACTGTGGTTCAACGAAAAACCTCTAATTTTAACAATGTTTTCCTGTCTATCAGGTTGGTCAATAAATTTCACCACAATTCCATATTGTTTGGGTCCAGCTCCGATAAATCGGTCAATGTACGACATTGGTCCGAATTGTTTTAAAATTTCGTCCGTCATTGATCCTAAACACGAACCTGGAACAATACACTCCGGCGCATTGTTAAAAGACTTATAGAGTAAACTGTCAGTATCAACGTAGATAGGCGCCTGTGGTTGTAACAATGCAATCTTTCGATAAAGCATCATGCGACCGTACGCGGTGATCATTGCAGCAATCACGACATTGCAGTGAGCACGAGGGGTTGAAAACGGGCCATCGTGCTTCCACTGAATGCGCGCAATGGTGTCTTTTTTTTCAAAATGGAGAGTACAAATGTGGCGCGTACTGTCTAACAGAATTCTATAAAATTCTTCTGCATTGTTAACGAAGCTGGTTTCGGTTTTAGAACAATGCTCACCAAATTTACCGTAAAGACTGCACAAACCGAGTTTGGCTAACGCCCTCAACCCTGGGTTGGCAGCGATTTTATCGTATTCTAAAACGATGCCTTCTTCTTTTTCATACTCTGTGATGTAAGAACGCTTTGCTTCTTCAGTGTCGCATGATGAAGGCCAGCCCGATGCCTGTTCTTTTATTTTAAGCAATGTTTTAATGTATGCAGAGAAAGGATCAAAAGTTTCGTCTTTCTGAAAATTCCAAACTTCATGTATTGACATAATTTTGTAGCCATGTTCCAGGGCAAGCTGTACTTCAGGTGTTGTCCAGGTTCCTTCCAAAGCACGCATCTCGTCGCTATGGAAACAGGTGGTTTGTTGTTCCATTTGAGCACAAGTTCGACACAAAGTAAACATCAGTTTTTTATTTATTTTTGCGGGAAGTGTGGGGAATTTTAATCCTCTTGGTGGTAATATTTGAATTTTGCAAATTCCGAAATATGGCTCAATGTCTGTGCTTTCATTAAATTCCCTGATAATGGTGGGGTGACCCTTCACATATGTACGTTTTGACATGGCAGCTGGATACAAACTCACAAAATCCAAAAGCATCAATTTGTAATCTTCGTCACTTTGTACGGAGGCTTGAAAAAGCTCAGTTCTACCACCGTACAAAGCATCTTCTGGTCGAATGGGAGATTTCAGGTTTAGTTGTTCAACAAACTCTCGAGCTTCGTCGTTGTCTTTAAGAAATTCTTCAAATTCGCATTCGTAAATCGAATGAACGGTATAACCTGCTTGTTTGAATTTGTTTTCCAATGACATTTGCTGTTCGAAGCATTCTTCCAGAGTGAGTTCAGAAAAAAAACACTTGCTGTTTCTTCGTGTGGGGTAGCAGTCCTTACAAGCATGCCACGCGCAACCAAGAAAACAATACACCACACCATTGTCACAATCAAGCCCGTCAACGAAATGTCCCACAACTCGTTGCTCTCCACCGTTTAATGCATGTGCAATATTCAGTTGTTGCGAATGTTGAAGCCATTTCAACCATCGAATCGACGACATTGAATAACGTCGTGGAGGCTGTACATAACTATGTGGAATATGTGCGATTGTGTTAGGCTCTAAAAAAACGTACCGAAACGCATTCATACATGCAGAAGCAATGGTTGCATAGTCAAAAGGATGAAGTCCGTTAAAAATGGACTTAAACAAATCCATGTATTTGACAGCACTTTTGCGCAGTAGATTAACATCACAACAACAATACTTAACGCTGTCACGCGCCATGTCAAACACTTCATTGTTAGCTATCCTCTCGGCATGCCATGCTAACAGTTCGTCTCGATCGTTAGGCTTCATCGAATCAGGAAAGTAAAATTCGATAGCTGGAAATTTTCCCTTGTATTTTTGATTTTCCCAGGTATTAAATCCATGGGGATAGAACGTTTTTTCTAGTCCGTCTTCGCTCAAACCGAATGACTTGGCCACGGATTTCAAACTACCAGGCACGTGTAACATGAAATCTAAAAAATGAATTCCACAGGCTTGAAAGGAAATGAGCTTTTCACCGTTTAAGCAAACGTTTGGAGCTACATCGTGATCGAGCAAATATTTGAGCAGAAAATGATGATCGTAACCAGATCCATTAAACGCAAAAACGGTAAGGTGCATTTTGTTCATGTTTGCGTACGTTTTAAAAAGAAAATCGCAAAAAGCATTTCGAGAATTTCGTCCCCGAAAGATGTGTTGTCGTTTTTTACAAGTCGTACACTCTTGCTCGATGTCATCATAGTTTTTACACACATCGCAACAAATTTGAAAAACGATCAAGTTGATTTCATGCTCATAAACGGGATGGCCCTCTTCATCTTGATTGATCTGCTTCGTCTGAATCGTCTCGACATCGTAGAATCCGTAAAGTCGAACTTTGTTCAATTTGATAGGTTTAAGTTTTTGAATGAAACACCGATGATCTAATTCGACCCATGTAGAACACACCTTGCATTTCTTCTGATTACAATGATGATCCAATCCCTTCTCCGTATCTTTAAAACAGATAGTGCACTTTTCGTACTTGACACAAGTTGAGGAAAGAGTTTTAGGATGCAATTTTTTGTGGTTGTCAAAACAACGCTGATTCCTAAAAAAACGGCGACACGAAGCACATTCCAAATATTTGTCCAGAACACAATAGCCTACATTTTTACAAGCAGGACATTTGACACGACACTTGTGTGACAAATCATTGTAGCCCTTAAAACAAAACTCACACCAGTACGATCGTCTAATTAAACTTTTAACTGATTTCACAAACATGAAATGATTGTCATCGTACAAAATGTACATGACGTTTTCCTTTTCAGGCCCGGAAAAAATAGGCTTCACACTTCCGCAGTCATATGATAAAACGACAATTTGAAAGTTCGTATAATATTTTTGAAACCTCTGCACATCGAGCAAAGTGGACAAACGCCCACTCTGTACCCCTGCAGCATTGTAAACCTTTTCAACATGAGTACGCAATTTTCGAGGACCCTTTTTCAACACCCTCAAATCAGTAATACCTGGATATGACTTGAAGTATACCAGCCCACACAAAATCGAACAGCCTAAACACATTAGATCAGAGTTGCTAAAGGTAACAACCGACTTACATTGTTTTAAAAATTTCTTTTTTTCAATGTGTTTACTACCAAGTCTACCTCCCGCTGGAAGACGAACAGTTGTAATCTTCAGATTAAATCCTGACAAAAAGTCTATATTTTTTGAAGATTGCAAGACTTTTTCAATTTCATGTAAAATTTTACCTGCGTGAAATTCTGAAAAAGTCCCGAATCTTACAAAAATAGGCGATTCCAAGTCCGGGTGGTTGAGTGTAATACCAATCATGTCAGACGGAAGCCTGTCAGGTATCAATCGATCAATAATGTCTGCAAATGCAGCTTCAATGTGATCACTAATCGAAATTCCAAAATTCCTTAGCATTTCACCGTCGATAGGTTTAAACAGAACAAGAATGTCTTGGCCACGAGTTTTGAAGCGTTTGACATATCTAGACCTGATGACAGAG
>JAQIVA010000084.1:0-14014 GCA_034697525.1 Lithobius microps | reverse complement strand
CAGAACAGCAATTTACGGCACTGGTAAATCTTAAATGCAGATTCTCTGATTACAGCTCCAATTTAACCACACCTCTACACCAGAGCCTTATGAGTCCTGATTGCGCTGCTTGAGGCCTCGAAAATTTGTTAGAAATGGAGTCCAAAAAAGGAATTTATTGCAAATTTCTCTGCACCATGTCGATGTGCGCTTCAAATGTGTTCAGATAACCGTGAAAATCACAAGAGAATAGGAATTGAGGTATTGAGGTATTTAATGGTCCTTTTCAGTTAAAAATGAAGAACTGATTTTGAGAAGGGTTGTTAAAATAATTTTTGGTTAGCTTCTTAGATCTATACACAGACGTCAATAAATGTTGAAATGTTGACAATTATCCATTTCAGAATGACAAATATTTGCATGGAACCGGAGCACAAAAATATTAGTCGTATCAACTGCAAAAGTAAAATTTTGATAATGAGAATCGAAGAATTCCTTGTCTCCTTCTCTTAATATTTTTTGTATCAGAAGGATTCGCTTTAGCTGAACTTAATGAGTCTCTGTGCAACGCACTAGCAGTATCTTCCATTCATTGGACAGATATTGACTGAGAAACTGTTGTCCTGAAAAAGTTGGGCGCGGTTTTAGAAATGGAAAAAACATGATAAATAAAGAAAACTCAAAAATTTCTATGAAGCGGGAGGAACGGGAAGGAGCGATTGCTTGTGGGAGGTTCCATTCACTAAATTCTTCATTGAATTGATAGATTAAAGCGGAGGTAAATTCTAGCATTACATTAGTCGCTATTCTAAAAATAGATTTGTGGAGTCTTGCGATTTCGTGTGCCGAAAATGATTTGGAACACCTTCCATATTGGTCCATTAATGGGCCTGCAACAATATGTAGTTGCATGTACATCCAATTATTGGCATCAGTTTGAAAATCATTTCAAGAAGGTGCACCTCCTAAGGATGCTGCCTCCGCATCTTCTCCTTACAAGATGAGCTAAAAAACTGCGTCTGAAGGCTTTTAAGATAAATTGAAATTGACAGCCTATCGGAGCCCTGGGGTGGGAATCTGGTTGGGTCTAAACTTACCAATGGGGCGCTCAGGAATCGTTTTATCCTCCTTAGTCTCTTTCAATTCAGCTTATTGAACATATTTCCTTAGTCCTGAGCCACGTTCTTGAAGAATTTAAGAATTTGCCGACCCATAAGAGATGATCGGTTGACAGTTGATCGCAGTCGACCTTTTTCAGACATCCCCCGAGCAGCCTTTTGGGGCTCTTCCTGGTCTTCCCTAGGAACAAGGATCGCCTCAAAGTCGTCTCTTTTTTGATCTGTTTAAATTATTTAAGGATGGGTACATTTAGGAAATTCAGAGTCCATGGTTAGTCGGTTCGTCGATCTGGTTAGAAATGGGTTCCTTAATCGGGCGACATTTCCTAAATTATTTGTTATCTCGTCCCACTTCCAGAGCTTTTTTCGTGGAAATGCAGATGATTAAAGCATCAGTGTCGAATGCTGGTTAAGTGAATTTATAAAAAGCAAATCGATAAGGATTTAAGCCAGAGCAACCGAAAATATTTATTCAGCTTTCACTAAAGGTGTAGTGTCTTTTGTTGCAAAATTATGCTTTTCGTTTTGCGAATTTCCCGATTCTACCCCGACGGGTAGTTCTTATTCTCTCCTTCCATTGTAGCATTAAAAATGCGATAAAGTAGTGCTTTTTTTGCATAAATTTCGGACAAGCTGCTAACGGATCGGACACACTAAAGGAATTTCACAAACATAATTAATCTGTATTAAAAAAAATAACGAGAATTTGTGCAATAAATATCAGTTTATAAACCATCTAAAGGTATTTGTATTGCTCATAAAATTAAGGAGTTTTGGTGAGGGGCAAGTATCCAGGGCAGATGGTTTTGGAGTCTGTTATCGATTAGCTGGTTAGTCTGTTTCCTCTTTACAACTGTCCTCACAAGGATAGAGGTGGTGGAAAAGAGACCCAGGCAACTATTTCAGCCATTATTCAAACACACGGCTCTGAAAGAGCGTCCAATTTCCTGACGAGAATAGCTGGAAGAAGGTAAGATGGGGTGCTTCTCCATGAAGACTTCTCGGAGTTGACTGGATTCGATGTTTAGAAACAACAGTCATTATCAAAACGAAAAATAAGAGAAGAAGATTCCTCTCTCCCATTCCAGTCTACGAGTTGCTTAGACCTCTGTCCGCCTGACAGTCCTCTCTATTTTCCCTGTTTAGATATGAGTTTACAAATGGTCTTGTTTACGAACAGCAATCAATAGCAAAAAGTCCTACCAATTGCCACCCTTTTAAGTCAATGTCCTCTTTCAGGAGTCGTCCGCATCGAGGAGATTCCCAATGTCTATCTTTAAGAAGGTGAGGCTTTCTGCTGGTAGTGGTGATGATGATGCTTGAATTGCCAGTTGGAATGACTAGCTCTGCTTCCTGGGTGCTTCTTAAACATCATTTGAATCAATTAGCATCCAGTTCTGAGTCCCCATGGTTATTAATCAATATTTGAAAAAATATCCCAATTATAAAACCACAAATTTTGGTGCAGTTGGACCGTCTAGGACCGTACCTGCTACATTTAATAAAATATATACTTTTTTGGTCGAATTACTATTTTTCTGGTCATCGATATTCTCATCTCCATATGTCCATCTTCTCCATACTAAATGAGTCCGTGGTTCAATGGACCAGTGGTAAGGCCGTCAATAGACCCCCTTTATTCCTCTTCGTCTTGATGCCGATCACTACCAAAAGTGTCCCACTTTTGACCAATTTAAGTTGAAATCCTCATTCAGGAGTCCTCAGACTCCCTGAGATCCCCAATGTCGTTCTTTAAGATGGCGAGGTTGTCTGCTAAAGCTCGATTTCCAAGTTAGAGTGTCTGTCTTGCTGCTTGTTGATCGGGGAAAAGCCGATGTCTCTGAAAAAAGCTTCCGTTTTTCAGGTAGGTAGGCGGAATATTCCCTGAAGGAGACGATGGTAGAACCGCTAGATGACCAGCACGACAAATCTGCCTTTTAATTAGTAGGCACCATCGAAGATGCACTCTAACGTGCCCATTTTCTCCCCATCAATCTCTCTTGAAAGTTTTGATGGAAGTTTCTCCAGGGAATCCGTTTCACTCTCGGGTATAGTGTCGCAGTTTGAGCCTGGGAGTGTCTAATCGATTGGCTTGTACTTGTATTCCCAAAAAGAGAGAAGTTTTGAGCACAAATTGCCCAAGGAAGCACAGGGAGCTGGAAAATGGATTCTATTAATCGATTCTTCCAAATCGGTGGGCTCTGAAAAGGTGTCCAACTTCCCCACGAAGGAAGACTGACAGTCTCCAAGAAAGCTACCAAACTCGATGACAGGCGTGGTAAACTGGGTTTCAAATTGTAGAAATCGCCGTTAGTGGTCGCATCATTGTTTCTTCCTCTAATTTTCTTTCAAATAAATATGTGGACTATTTAATTCAAAATATTACATCAGTACTCGCTGTGATTTAGCTTTTATCGGTCAAATTTTAATTGTTTCACAAACCTGCCTTTCTAGTTCAGCAGTAACTATGGGAAAAAACTCGATGAAATTACCTATTTTAAACCATTATTTAAGTTCAATGCCGTATTTTGATACTTTGACGAATTCAAGATTAAAAGTACAGCCAAAATATCACGATTGGGTATTAGAAATTATTTTTATACAGAATGGAACCCTTCCCTATCCCTGGTTGAGGAAAGCCTTCTCTCAATAAGCAGGAGTCGATGTTAGAACTGGCTCTAGCTTCCAATTTGACAGAAAAATGCCGTTTCACTCTCGGGCTTAGTTCTTAGGGCTGTGGAAAAGCGTCAAGCTTACTCAAAGAGGTGAAAAAGCCGTCTCCCAGTTGCTGAGATCTCTGTCTGTCTGACAATCTTGGTTTTCTTCCATGAATGCCCCCCATTCATTGTTTACAAACTGTCCTGTTTTCGAAAAGCAAGGTAGTCACGTTGAATTCTCAAAAAATATTGCACCCAAAATGACCAAAGGAATGTGCTGCATTTAATTTGTCCCTCAGGTGCTGTTTGGAACGAAGGAGTCCAATTTATCGATCGGTAGCTTGTCAACGTCTTCTACCGCCGAAGGTGAATGGAGGCAGTATTTCTGGGATCATTTAGATAAAGGTCAACTTGATGGTTATATTGTTTGAGTTGATAAATTTATTTGCACCTCTTTTCGTTCAAACTAGGCATCTGCAGTAACATTTATCTTTCTTAATGAAAAGTTTGCAGTGTGCGGTTATTTAGAATCATTGTTGTAATGTGAATGAATTTACGATCAAGGTCGTCTGGTTATTACATTTAGTGAAACCAACAAATCGTGTTAGACTTTACAAATGGAAGATAAACTGATATTAAATTGGATCTTGTAATTTGTATTAAAGTAATGAAAATTCACACACACATTTGGTTAATAGACTAGATTGCAGACTAGATTTCGCCTTATATTAAACTGCAGCATTTGAATGTCATTTCCACCGTCTTCCGCCATTGCAATTAAGCCGCGACTTCTCCATAGACAATGAGTATTCTTAGATCAAAATAGGAAGAACGGGACGGGAGCAGAGTGGACGGAGGAGATTTTCTTTATCGTTGGTCTGACAGCGTCTTCCACCATCAAGATGAAAAAGTAGTGGATGATTTTATGTGGATGCAGAGAAAAACGGCCGGGGACATGCAAATTGTTTTTACTTCTCACGATTTCTAATTTTTTTAATTCAAGAATTAAGTTAAACAGGAAGTATTATTTCAGGTGACAATTATTGCTAAACATTTAGGTGGATAAAAGGACACGAACCGTTTTTACTCTCGAAAACTATCGACTCTGCTCCACTTTCCACTTAATATCAGGATGTTATTTTAACTGGTGGCCCTAATTCCGAATTCGAATCTAATTGTACACACAATTTGAGCTTATTGTCGTGTGAAGCAAATTTCATTAAAGAAGATCCGTCCTGCTAAATGAAATATTCATCAGTAGAACGTCCATTTATAACCATTATTCGACACTTTCTTAAGTATTCCTGTTCTTTCTCCTAACATATACGACGAGAAATCGTTGGTGGTGCATTAGAGCAGCACAACGTAGCAGTCTCCTTAAGGAGACTGTTCCTAAAGAGATAAATTCTAAGTAAATTTTCTTGGACGTGATTAGCTGATTCTATCGATCGGTAGTGTGATTGTGTTTGTAAACGTGTAAAATTGCAATCACTGAGCACTATTTAGACAAGTTGTAATAATAGACATCCGTATAGAAAGGAAAGTGCAAAGTGCAAGACAGTTTGCAGTGAAGTTGTTTGTTTTGAGTCAAATTTGTTGATCGGTAGTGGGAGGGCAGCTTCCACCATCTAAATGAAAGACAAGTAATCACACTTTAGGCAAATTTTACTGAAAGGCACACAGGTAGTGGGCTCACACAGAGTGAATGGGAGGGGATTCAAATTGCAAGGCAGAGTCGGTGGTGGTTAATGTTGTTTTAAATCGATCGGTCGTCTCGTGGCGTCTTCCTCCATTGGAAGTGTTCCCTGTCTTTTGACTTATCAAGTCATGTCATAAGTTCTTTTCGACTTTTGCCTTTTCAAAATTGATTGAAATGGAAAATGAACCGAATCTCAGATCTCGAGTCACTTAGTGCATTTATTCGAAAATCGGACGTAACTTATGGAATGGCATGATATCCATAGTTATACACCGGAGGGGGGGAGAGGGGTTTGGGGTGGTGACGGTTGAGTTGCGTTTGATGTCAGAAGAGAGCTTGGCGTGATCGATGTATATCCGCCTGGGAAGTCAATGCGACGACATCTTGCCAGCCAAAGATCTTCCCCGAGGGTTTGAAGGACCACTAGGGAAAGTTATTGGTCAACAAGACCTCGGATACAAATCAAACGTTCAGAGGGGCCAATTTATCGGAACAAAAATCAAGAGATTCATTTATTGCGTGTAAAATGACCCTTAACGAAATTGTGGAGGCACCCAGAAAAACAGGAGTGTCTTTGGTTTGTCTCCACCGACGAAAACAACCTCGACCAGTCAGTCCAAGATATGACAGGTGGCTGGCTATGTGCGGAACCCACTGAAGTTCCAACTGTATTGTCAACAGTGAAGGGCCCATCACGCCTCCTCCTCCTCCTCCTCCTCCTCCTCATTTTCCCCTCACAGGGCCCTGGAGTGAATGCAGTGAATGCCTATGTGGCCGAGACACTTTAAACCATCGTTAAGCCACCTTGGATACACGACAGCTTAGCCAATGAAGGAAGAGCCTATGTCAACTTTCACCAAGATTCGGCTCCATCTCACCAATGAGCTCTCAAAAAGTAGGATTGGATGGCCGAGAATTGTCCTCATCATCATGCAACACTAAACTCATGGCCTCCTCCTATCTCAACAGACCTTAATCCTCCTCTGGATTATTACGCAGTGTGAGGCGTCGTTGAGAAGTAAGTTATTGAGCATCCCCGTAACACCGAATCCTCTCTGATGGAAGCAATAGCCCGAGCACCTGATGAAAGCTTGCAGTCGCTTTTGCACTCGAATTGAGTCGATGATAGAAGCCGAAGGAAGGATACGTAGAATAAAACGTAAATTAATATTGTATATATTTGTTTCGTTGCAAGAAATTGCAAGTTTCAATGATTGACAATTTCGTGCTCTGCTTTTTCTACAAAAATGCGTAGGGTGTCCTCAAATGCCCAACGTGAATGGCGATTCCACATTTGACCTGCACTTCAATTCTACTGTCCACCAACGCCTTCTCCCGGAGTGGCCACAATATCGAGCCACGTACACCGCTAGCTGAGTTGGTAGTGGTCGCTGCACGTCCCTCTACTTCCTCTATGGAACCCGCGCTGCTTCTCCGCTGGCTCAAAATGAAGACAGCCCCATTTAGACTGTCTTCTAACCGCCAAATGTCATACTCCAACAGCACCTCGATTGGATCGTCGGCAACAAGCCTCCTCCATTGGCTCACACACAGACCCTCGATGCCCACACCCAGAGGTGACTCAATCGGATCAACGAACGCTAGCCTCATCAACCAGCTCCCAAACTCTTAAAACCTACACTGGAAGAACGCCATTTCGCTGCTCACACCAACCTCAAGCCATTTTTCTGCCTATTCCATGCATCCTCAAAGAAGCTCCTCACTAATGACTCCAAATCCACTGTTATGCTTCCACCGGCAAGTCGAGACCTTTTGTCCCGCAATCACACCGTCGATCACTTCGATGGATTGTCACATCAATTAACACAAGGTTGACAACATTACCAAATATTGCATCACCTGCCAATCCAGCAGAGACAACAGGCACACACTGGAACTTCTGTTTATTCTCCGGGCTCATCTGCCCAGTCCCCACCCCAAGACTCTATAACTACCACCACACCAAAAACTAATCCTTCGTCAACTCTAGTCTCCCACATACATTGCAGAGAGGTCTTAACCTCTCTTTCCTGTCTGGCTGACTTTGTACCCTAGTTGTTTTTCGAGCCTTTCTTTTTACACAAACAAACGCTCTAGGAGGGTGTATTGTGGCAGCATGACGCCAACTGTGTCGTCTCGACAGCCTAATCAATATCGGGTTCCTTAGATTGCTCAAAGCCTGCCCGAACCTGGTTATCGGACTTCCTTGTCGCTAACCCAGGCTACTTTTCCGTTATGTGATCGTCAATATTCTAAATCTATACAATACCCTTCCTAATGAAAGCTATGAAATGGATATAAATGGCTTAGGGAGTAAATAGACAACAATTTCATTATATGTGCACTATTTACGCTTTCTCCTCCCGACAAACTGATGGCACATCGATTTTTCCCGAAAATCGCGGAATAATCAATAATGCCAAAAAATCGATGCAACTGTAAACTTTGCAATTTTGAATGCATTTCGCGCTTTCAACTCTTTCGCAATGGACGTGCGCTCGCCAACAAACTCTTCTCGATTTTCTAGGGCAGACACTCCTCCACAATACAACATCCAATTGGCCTTGGACTCAGCCCATAACCAGAATCGTTTGAGACTTCAACGAAGGCGGCAGCTGCAGCGTAGAGAGGCTGCCTTTATGGCAGCTTTTAACCGTGAGTTGAGATAATATGACCACTTTTCGGCCAGCGTCAAGTTAATCTACTCTATACTGTTTTTTTCCATTTTTAATAGGCTTTTCGCAAGATGCCCCACTTAATTCATCGGTTGCCATAGCACTGAGGAATCTCTTCCACCCTCGATTGGCAACCCTTGAGTTTCCACTTGTGGTTGCATCTACAAATCCATCTGTGAGAGCACATTTTGCTCTCAGACCCCACACTGTCTTAAACCACAGACCCTTGCGTTCGTTACCGACGGCGGTAACTAAGAGGCCTTCTGTGGTCCAACCACGTAGAAGACATTCCCCTATCCCAATCCCTAATACTTCTTTTGATTCATCTCATGATCAATTAGACCAAATTTGCAGATTTCCCTCAATAATTAATCAGATACCGGGTTTTTATTTTGATAGTCCTAATGATAACGATTCCGTATCATCAATTGATTCTTTTACTACCGTCTCTAGCTTGGAGAGCTCCGAAGATGGAGTAGACCGCTCATCGATTTCGGGTTGGTTGATTGGTTTAGCTTAATAGTGGCGTCTTTTCCTTATTTGGAAATATTCATGGTTTCGTTTGTCTTCTTTAGGTGGTCATGCTGAGGGGGACCTTGGATCGACGAGTGATTCGTGGTCCTTTTCGACCATTACGGAGCTCTCCATGACTGCGTCCTCCACCCAACAGGACGCGTCGTCGTATCTCATTGGGCCGATAGATGCTGTCAATGAATACTTCCAGCGCGTGGACATTCCAGCAGGTGACTCTCCACACTTGCAGTATTGTTGGCAACTGATCGTATCAACTGCTGCGACCTTTAACTAATGAGTGATTCAAATTCCATTTCAGCTGGAAACCCTGTCAAATTCTCCAAGAAGAGAATATCCGTAAGTTGATATTTCACCATGCAAATAAGAAATCGTGAGGATCCGTCTCAATTATCTGAGTTTGTTTCTTCATAGAGGGGGAGACGAATACGGAGATTCCTAATGCGGCTTTGCTGCATTTGCGGCAAGAGAAACGAAGAGTGATCGCCATTTGTCGTTTCTCTTCCAGTTGATTTTGTTGTTTTGGGGTTTAATAAAGCTGTTTTCTTGTTCCTCTCTTGAAACGGCTTCTTCTTCTTCTTTTCTGCTTCGGGATACTTCTGAGAGATGGTTGATTGAGCAATCAAAACTTCTCAAAATTGTGTTTGCCCTATGCTTGTTTTGAAATGAGTAAGATGACTTAGTGAATTGGAGTTATAAAGGAGCTACCATTTTTAATCTCACCTGCACCACGGTGGAACATGGGCTTTTCTGTGGGATTTGCGAGGACTTTCTTGTCTTGGGTGGTGTTCACCTTGCATAACCAGTTAGAACCATCGTTTTATTTTTGCAAACATCTAAATGTGCCCTTTAATCGATTACAAAGGAAAGCCATGGCCTGGAATGAACAGACAATGAGTCAGTGAGAAGGTAGCACTGGTGGCAAAGAATCCAGGATGTTTGGAGAAGCACCACGGGGTTGAAATACCACGGGTCATTGGCCTCTAAAAAGGGCAAAGCAGTTCTCGAGAACATGAGAAATGTCTGTGCTCCGATGTAGTACAATTGAGTAGGCTCTGGTACGATATCCTCGATGTATGCTTTCATGACTAATCTGAGATGTAACCCTAGAAAATTCCAATTTCGACGTGCTGGATCGAAACTACTTTATGCAATCAATTGCCTCGCAACCGATCATGCCATATGCACTACGTATACACGAGGCCTCTTCTTCTTCTTCTTCTTCTTCTTCTTTTATTGATACAACGTTACGAGAACGCGGTCTGAGCGACTGTTGAAGTCTGCATTGTCCCAGTGATCTGGGCTTTTGCTTCACAGTATTCAGCCGTTAGGACTATCCGCTTTTCGTGAAACTGAGTGAGCAACTCTCTTTTACCATAGGTGGTGGGCAGTTGACACTACTCTATATCCAGGCCTGGCATGAGCCGCTGAGTGGTATTAGATGAAACCCCTCTAGTTATTCCAGTGGCAAGTAAGTGATGCAGACGTGATGGGAAGGGAGGTGGAAATTCCAGACACATCCACAGCAGCAGCAGCAGCAGCAGCAGCAGCAGCAGGAGGACAGGAAGCGCGCAAGTGAATGAGACGAGACCTGAGCCACCGAGAAAGCACACCTGAGCAGACACATAGGCTGAGCTGCTCGGCGGCAGATGTCGTGGAACGTTGGGGTTTCTTGGGTGGGGCCAGTTTCCGCTGCCCCGAAATGCGTCACTCGTGGGAAGACGACTCGATAAGGGCTTTAGCATTTCGAACTCAAGCTCAGGCAAGGTATTTCTAAGAAGGTCAGGGGTTCGGCCCTTTGACATTTGCCAAACACTGCTCATATTATGCATTTAGGGTCAACTCAATTCAATTTGGATTTACGTGATGGCAGTAAATGGGCGTCAGCCAATGAGTTTCCTGCACCCCCTTAAAGAGTCGGGTTGATAAGATCTCGATTAAACAAACGCTAGCCTATGCTTCTTCTTCTTCTTCTTTCGGACGGAATAAAGCATTTCATGTAAATCTGCTAAACGTTCTCCTTAATGGGAAGTAGGAGGGGACTTGAAAAAAAATAAGCCGAATTCCTAAGATACACGAATACTAACAAGTTGACACCTGTTAGACCATGTCAGTCAGAAAGAGTCCGAACTACACTGTGCACGGGTCGCTTGCAGTCATTCTACGACTAGGAAGGAAGCCGGTAGGTGCTAGTTGAAACAGGCGGATTATCACCCATGGTTCGAAAGGATTTTTAGATAAGAACTAACATCAGGTCTCTAGTGAAACTTGGTTGGATAGAAACGTAGATTATTCAAGCTTTGAAGACATTTTATGGGGACCATGCTCCGAAGAGAACTTGCGTTTACAAATGGATGGAAAGATTTAGAGAAGGTAGAGAAGCTGTTGAAGATGATGGAGGTCGTGGAAGAACAACGACCTCAAAAAATGTTGAAAAAGTCGATTCTGTTAGGAGCCTAGTCGAAGAAGATGGCAGGTTGTCAGTTTGTGAGATTACTCAGGCTGTGGACATGTCAGATGGTTCAGCTCATTCAATTCTGCAGTAGGATTTAGGCCTGAGCAAGCTTTCGGTTCGATGGGTCCCAAAAGGGTTACGCCCAGATTAACTTAACCTAAGATGCGGACTGTCAACAGCGATTTTAGGGTTTTAAGCTTAGTAGTTTTAGATCTTGATATTAATATTACGAATGTTTAAACAAAATGATGCATTATCTTGAATGATTGCAATATTAGCCATTTGAAAGATGAAAGTGAAACATGGTCCATATGCGATATCCTAATCTATTAAAATCGCTTGCTATTTGCTTTCAACAAATTAGAGTAAGCTTACATTTTTGTCTATCACCAAGAACGAAGATTGCAAAATTGCACATATTGAAATTGTGTAGTAAGCCAGAGCCTGGAGGACTACGGGGCGAGCATGCAGTTGAGCAGTACACAGATAACGCGACTGGGGCGGCTGATGGAGGAGGTGATGCGTGGGCGGCAGATCGGGGTGCTGATGCTTGGCATGCCTCTCCAGTCCTGGCCCGAGGTCTACACCAACCTCCGCTCCGTCGCACACGGCCTCCTCACTGCCTCCGCCTCCGTCGCCGCCCCCACCCTCCTGCCCTGAGCGGCGGTTCCGTTGAGATCCATCGTGAAAGCTGACCGCTTCCTAAGAAGCAAAATTCGATCGTGGGAGATCGATTCATTTGCGCAGCCTTGACGCAATAATCGGTTTCTCAAATGGTTCCTAGTCTTTCATGCCAGGAAGGAGGGTCGATGTCTTCAAAATCTTCCTGAAATCATGCATTTTCGACTCTTGCTCCATACAACACCTTCCAAAGCATCAATGAGTTGTGTTCCTTTCCATTCATTTTTCCCAAAAATTGGTCATATTCCACCCACAATTTCTCTCTTAGAGGGTCGAAAAACTAAGGCAGTTATGAATGAAACATTGCCAGTAACTTGAAGCAAATAAATAATTTTGACTAATTTAAACATGATAATTTTACTACTATTAAAATTCCTCAAGGAATGTCTGAATTGTAACTTCTAAATTTAAAGAGTAATTTACAATGGAGAATAAAGTCGAATATTGCTTTTAACTTTAAACACATTTAAATTTGGAAAAATTCCACAACTTGAAGCCACAGTGTCTCATCAGGTAAAGGGAGAAAGCTGATTGGAAACTACAGTGTTAATAGATGTGAAAGAAATTCAGCAAATAGGGAATTCACGCTATTGTCACGAAAGGCGCTTGGCCAAAATAGCAGCATCTAAGACAGCCCCCTCAAACCGACGCAACCCGGAATGAGGGTAAGCAGGGTGGTTTGACATCACTTCGTCTGGGCGAAGAAAGGGTCTTCCCAGAAACTACTGTTGTTTGTTCCTCTCGTCGATTAACTGGACAGGGTGCGTAAGACATCTGAGGGCACCTCACGCAATTTTAGAGAAAAAGAACATGAAAGGGTTAATCCTTGAAACTCGCAATTTCTTGTGACAAAACATGGAAGAACTGGTGCAATAGCCAAAATAGAAGGGCAGAGACATTTCTGGAATTTCTCCTCAGGCTCGGTTGAGAGAGCTGGGTGAATCCTGCGCTTGTCTACCCTCATTAACATCATCCAGGGCGTAACCACAGTGCTGAGAGATCGCATGTAGGATTCATATGAATTCAACACGATTCCCACCAACGCATTCTCAATGCAGATTCTCTAGAACATCCGTTGACTACGCCACAACCAAAGCCTGGTCGTCTCAACTGCATGGTGGTCTCCAGTTCAAATAGACTCTGGGTTGAAGTGCTCACGATTTTCAGGGGAGCAGTGAGCATCGATTTCAATATCCTCTTTTTCTATGGCGAGTTCGATTGGTCCTCTTGATTCATCCTATTCTCTCCCATGATGGTGGCGAAAAAGTATTGAAATGAAGCACAGTGGGCATGAAGACATTTAGCTCACCCGGAAAATACCAGCAAATGTGCGGAGATATTTATTCCGCATAACCCGTGTAACGTGCGAGCTCTTATTCAACCTACCGAGTCATGCCCAACAGATTTCCATAGAGGCTACAAATTTAATCCCCGAAATGAATAACTCATTCTACGTTTGTTCTCTCCTCGATACTCGACTACGCTAGTCCTCAAATAGATGCTAAGACTATACCCTAATTCTCTTCCTAAAGCATAGACGGACAACTATTTTAATTCGAACATTTATTCATTGAAAATTCCAGTCTTTTGATAAACTTTCAGTTATTGAAAAGTCGTCTCCAAAAATTCGTCGTCGCCGTCAGAAAGGGACGGAGCAGTGGAAGATGAGGAAGAGAACATAGAGTAGAGGAAGAAAGTTGCTGTCTTCTTTAATCCGCCAGGCTTTCCCTCGAGCTTCATTTCAGGCTTTTCTCCAAACAAAAATCTGGAAAAATAAAAAATGCTTTTTGGGTGAAAAAAGAACATTTACCGGTACTGGTTGCATTCCAATGCATCGACAGGGGGGTGCTTGTGGGAATTTGGTGGAAAGGGTGAACCGGTTCTTGGTGAAGGGGGTGGGTGAGGGTAGGAGGATGGGTAGGGAGGGTTTATGGATCAAAAATGTTTAATAGAATAAATAAAAAGTGATATCCAAGGCTTGGGGTGACAAGGCCTAGTGATTTTGAGCACACACCTGAATTCAACCAAAGTTCCTCACTAGAAGGTAATGCAAGGGTTTCAACTCACCTTCTGAGGAGGAGGAGGAGGAGGCGCGGCACACCCGAAAACTGCGTCCGTCTTCCGCATTCGGCGTGTGTGCAGTAAACCTTCCGATGTTGCTTTCATGCGCTTCTTTCCTTCTTTGCAAATGTTTTTCGCACTAGAAAATAATCCCATCG
>JAQIVA010000083.1:0-14046 GCA_034697525.1 Lithobius microps | reverse complement strand
GCAGTCGGTAAGTTTGGATTTTAGCTCCGTAAAGTCGGGGTTGTCTTGGGAACGTCTTTTGACGTCTATCCAGCACAGGGAAGTATGGGTTAGTCCTATTTTAATTGGTTCTGGTTTTGCCGAGGGAGGAGGTCCTATTTCAACCCATTCAGGGTCTTCGTGATGGGTCATAATTACCGTAAAATGTTTTATCGGTGCAAAATGATTCTGAAAAAATGCCTCATGAGAGATTTGCTCGTATTGAAGCAGATAAAGTTTCTGGGATGGAATCTCTAAAAGTGGGAGAGTAATTCTGCCGGCGAACGGCAAGACAAAATCCACGGCTTCCGCAGACAGGCCAGTCAGCATAGGAAGAGTGCACTGTTCCACTTCAGCACGTTGATTACGATCATATTTGACCATATTCTGGAGGGATAGTTCTAAATCAATTTGCCTTGAAAGCCCCGGTTGAGGTTGATCAAAATAGTTTAATCTGGCTAAAGCTTTCTTGATTAATTGAATATGCTCCAAACGAGTTACTGAGTATAAAAGAAGGCCTTTTCGATTCAGAAAAAGAAAGCAATTAGACAGTTCAGCATGGAGTCTTAAAAAGTGTCCGCTATTTAAGCGATCACTTCCCATCATCATGACTGTCATTGCTGCGTTTGGGATGTTGATTGAGTGTAACTTAACGTTTTCTCCTGGAATGATGGCCTCCCAATTGAATCCAAGGTCATTCTCCAGTCGAATCTCAGTTAAAAATTTTGCTTCACTGAGTGAAAGGTGGATTTGCTCAAGTTCATCGTGCGTAGGTTCTTGAGAATTTCTTAAAGGTACATGCAAGGGTGGAAGCACTGAGTAGCTACCGGGAATTTCCACCGGGTTATGAATATAGTGTTCCGTATCAAAAAGCAACATGAGGTCCTCCAAACGGATCATTTGTTCATTTTTCATTAGGTCGTGTTTTAAAAGGGCAACCTCTAATATGTGATCTACCTGGCCGGGTGGGGGAAAACTATAGGCCATGTTGATTTATTTTCCTGAAGACCAGTTAAAAAAAAAAAAAAAAAATTTATTTCTTCAGCTATTGTAATTAATTTATTTCATGAGGGCACTATTGTTGGCCTATGGTTAGTTTTAAATTCTTTGGAATTTTTATACAGAGAATACCAGTCACTGACCTTGCTGTATATTTCTGTAACAATTTATAAGCAAGATTAAACTTTGTTGCTCTCCTGATTCACTCAGTCTTTTTAGTATGGTAAAAGCTGTATGAGCGGTATTTTCATGATTTATTTCATGATCTTATAATGAAGGGTGACTTTACGGACTAATATTTATTATTTTTTGAGTTTTAAACGATTTTGAGAGCTTTTAACTATATTTTAGATAAGTTTGGAACCGTTATGAGTAGCCTACTCATTATTGGTTCCTTCCTCGCCTAAGTGGTGTTAAGTCCGAGTTGAACAAGTTGAGCGGTTGTTTCCTTAATTAATTCCTGATGTTCAAAAAATGTATCTGAATACAACACAACTCCTTGCAAATTTTGGTACAAGAAACAGTTCATGGTTCGGGAATGCAATTCTGTGAAATCGATTTCAACAGCGTCGGGTAGTAGGATGTTAATCCAGCATAACGCCGGATCACTTATCTCTACTCTAATTCCTTCCACCTCTTGAGGTGGTTGGTGACGTCTGCCGTCTCCGGTTATTTTTCGGTTGGTAGCTATCATGGTAAAGTATTTAGCTTTGCCGAAAACGTCCTGGTAAAAAGCAGTGGGAGGATATCCCATGATGGTTAACGCTGACAACTTTTGGAAAGGAATTTTAATAGCGGGCAGAAGTATCTCTCCGACAGAAGGGTGGATGTTGTGAGCGGCCCAGACATGAATGTTTGGTTTTTTAAGGCAGGGAAGGGATTCAATCACAGCCTTCTGCATTTGCTCATATTTACCTGGCGGTTTGAAAGCTAATCTCATCGCTATCACGTTGGTAAGAATGGGGCGGGGGTTCTCTAGAAATGATAACCGTGCAACTGCCTGTTTAATCGCTCTAGCATGTTCTTGAAAGGTGGATGAGAATAATAAAATTCCCTGATCATATCTAAAGAGCAAACAATCCCTTATTTCTCTTTGTATATCCATAAACTCGGTTCCTCCTAGCCGATTAGTGTGTATCGCTATAGAGCTTACTACTGCGTTGGGGACAGTAACCTGATAAAAATTCAAACTTCTTACTGGTTTTATATCTTCCCAACCTATGTCCAAAGAGCCTGCCATTCTGATCATGGCGAGGAATCGAGCCGTGGTAAGATTTTGCATAAAGTCCTCAAAATCGGAAGCCGCAGGCTCGTCTCCATCTGATTTATTCAGGAGGGCAGGCGCTATTTTTAACTGAGGAAGCACTTCATATCCTGGTAGAGGTTTGGATGGGGAACATATACTAAAGCCTGTGTCATACAGCATAGGTATTTTATTCAGCTCTAAAAGCTGGTCCGCCTCGATCTCAATAGGCCTTTTCAAGGTAATTTCCAAAATTTTTTCTTCTCCTGCCGGGGTTATTAATGCCTCAGCCATGTTTTTATTTGTTCTGGCCCGACTAACCTATTTTTACGCTAAATATCAGTTGTCTATCTGATAGGGTTTTAATTCCTAGAGTTCCAGTGATTGCGAAGCACCTTTTACCTTATAACTAAAGAGGGCAATGTTATTTCTTGTGATATAGATGCTAATTTCAAAAGTCGCTGGTAAATTATGCAACCTTTTAAATGATTGAGAAGTGATGAACAGGTAAAGACCTTTTTCGCACTGTTTAATAAAAGGGCATACCTTAGCGTATTCCTCGCTGTTTTGGTAAAACCATTCAACTTCTCCAGTGGGGTATAGAGTAGCTCTCATTTATATTTCTGCAAATTATTGTAAATTATTGTTTATCTCTAATATCGCCCTCAGATAAGGGTGGCTTCGATCAACTGGTAACGGGGAATCGCCGTCTGATTTTCCGTAAGGTGAACACTAACTTCAAATGTTGCCGGTAATTTATATAGACTTTTAAAAGCTTTGCTGGATATAAACTGCCGCAGTTCCCTATTACACTGTTCAGCAAGTGGTGGTACCATCGCAGACTCCTGAATATCCCCGTAAACCCATACAATCACTCCATTGGAATGCAGAATGGCTCTCATCTAAGGCCAGATAAGACTTTCTATTAGTTTTTTAACTATTTTTTCAATATATATTGGGCTTAATTCAAAAAAAAATTTTAAGCTTGGAATTCCAGCGTCGGAGCTGCGCCTATTACTCTGTAACCAAAGAAAGCATTTCCGCTCTCGGTAATGTAGACGCTAATATCAATAATCGCTGGTAATTGGTGTGTGTTTTTAAATGACTGTGAAGAAATGAACAGTAATAGTCCTCTATTGCATTGTACAGCGAAAGGATAAACTTTTGCGTACTCCGCACTATCCCTGTAGGACCACTCTATTTCCCCGCTGGGATATAGAGTTGCTCTCATTTGTGTTAGGTCTGACTATTATCCTATTCTTTATATATCTTCAATAGTGACCAAAGGGTTTATTCTTGCTTGATTGATTACGGTCTGTTTAGACTCCTGCTCTTCTAAAATGTATTTGCACTTCGTGGTCTTCGTATATGCGTGTCACCTTGACTTCAAAAAGTATGCTCTCACCTGTGTCCGTTAATTCGGGATTCAAATGGAAATATTTATATAGGCCCTGAAGGCAAGTTTCAAAAAAGTTTTCGGTATATCTGTCTTCCTCCCTAGCGTCGAGGTTAAATGAGACAATGCCGTTCTTAAAAGCTACATACATTGCCTACAAGACTACTTTCAAGTTCTTTAATGGGCGGGGGAAATTACTCAGCCCTGTTGCAATCCTCAATACAAAAGAGCTCACGATTTTTTCCTGAACACCACGTGTACAACATGTACACACTTATTTTTAAGTTTGTCTTCTATTTGGAATAACCAAATTAGAATTTCTTTTCCTATCTCTTCGAAACAATAAAAGAAAGGAAAATCTATGACTGCCTTACTAAGTCACTGACCAGGTGGCATGTACTCTGCAATACACCAAACCAATAAGTTATGTCAGTAATCTGAAGGAAATGCTTTATATATCAACTTATGTATTTTAGTTATTATATTATTGCATGACACTTAACTTAGGCAACTACAGCTGCTATAATATTAGCTTATTTGAGTGATCTAAGCTTACTGTTTTAGTCGCTTTCTTCTGGCTGGTTTCGGAGTATTGGGCTGGTCAACAAGGCGCTCGGAGCATAGCCTATCTCTTGCAAGGATACCGACGATTAGGCACCGTGTACAATTTTTGGCAGATGAGAGGACTCCTCAGAGAGCGGAAAGGAGGTTTCCCCCCCCTGCCCCACGATGCACCAATCAGTGGTTATACTTGTTATTTAAGAGGACTATCAGACTTGGTTCAATCTTTATGTCCAAGCCCCTTCTCTCAATTTTTAATTGCGGAAGTTGCTCCTTTCTTCTTACAGTTATCGGATATCTTCTGACCCGGGGGGCACTTAAGCCCCTTATATTTTTGTTTATTAGAGCTACAGATTAATCATATCTGTGTCTCTTTCTGGGCCAGTCAGTATCCGGTTTGATACTGATAAAATGCTTCCTCACCGCTGTTTGAGGCGAAGCACCGTTCCATAAAATGTTGGTAGTCAATGGAATTATTATGCAGTTTTTTCTTTTTGTATTACTGGGCAAGACCCAGTTTCAGCGGTGATAAAACAATCACATACTACAAAAAAGAATGCAACAACCAAAAAAAACTCGAGCCAAATTTACATTTGGACTGGAAAGAATAAAACCCGACACGGTCCTCTCACTTTTCTGTCCCTTTTCTAGCTATACCATATACTAACAATTTCGCATAATACACTTTACCACTGATGGGAGAGATTATTTTCTATCCGCATGCCACTGAACGCGCCGTCAGATCCCCTCTCAATTTTAATCTTTTATGTATTTTTCTAGTTAACACGCTGTAGAACTGGGGCTACAAGCGAGGAGGCCTAATGTCATAGTAATCCTATAATAGGACTTCCTCTCGAAAAAACCTTGGCATACTTTCCTTTATTCCTTTTTTAAATCTAATCTATGGACTAACTTATATATCACCATTCCTGTCCTAGCCGTTTTAATAGTGACAACCCCCCTTTAACTTTTCATTTGAATTCCTTTATTTTCCAAGCGTCAGGACTGGTGAGACTGCGTAGGCCTAAAAATTCCTAGAGGTTAAATGCGCAGCATCCAACTTTCATTATTTTGACAGTTCGAAACAGCGGATTCAGATTCCAATTCGGTCTGCACAAAGGCGGTGAAGTATCAAGTCAGAATATGTCGGACTTGAGTACTCTCCTATTATGCGTTTTTGCATTATTAATTTTTCCTACCACGCGTTGTCGGTCTAGTACTGCCAGTGGGTAGACCTAATATTACTTCTCCGTTCTTTTTCTAAACAACTACTGTATGCCGTTCAGTTCCTCTCCAATACTACCTTTTGTTTATTAATAAAAGAGTGTTTCGGTTGATATAACGCAACCTTATACAGGTAAAAGTCCCTGCCATCAACTATCGAAGGCTTGGTAGACAGAGATAATCAACTTTACAGACTTTTATCCGGCCAATACTGACGTATACAAGTACCGTTTCTTTGGATCCGATTCTTAATTATTGTCAGTCAATCGATTTAGTCAGCGTCGGGCTCGAGCTGAGTTTCTAAATTCTAAGCGCCCCTAGTCGTGAGAATGTTAACCCGTCGTCCCATGGTTAGGAGCTCAACCCTGTCTAAATGATTTGGACCTTATGTATTTGTAGCAAATCTGACCTTCTGGCCCTTTATTTTTATCCATTGAGTTCTTTAACTCTATTACCCGTCATAACCCGTTTTATCGGTGACCATCCTTCTTTAACTTTTTTAGCTATATTTTTTTAATTTCTACGTGACAGGATTAGTTATTCCGGATTAACTACCGGATTAAAGTACTTTCTTATCATCAGTTATTTTTCTAAGTTTCTACGCAACAGGATTGACCTTTCCCTCTTCTTTTCTGCGCGACCGGATTCCCTTTTTACCTTTCAGGTACGTCTTTTATATTTCTTATACGACAGGATAGACTTCCTTTCTTCCAATAGAAAGAGAAGAAGAGAGAAAAGAAAAATCTTATATCTTCTAACTATCCCACGGATAGTTAAGCAGGTTGATGTAAAACAACTTCCTATAGGTTAAATCTGCAGTATCCGACTATCCGGAGTTAAGCAGTCCGTAGCGACAGATTCAGATTTCTATTTTGGTCAATATCACTTATGGGGGGAAGAGGGGGGGGGGTAATAAAAGTAAAGAAAAATTCCCTACCTCGCGTTTTCGGTCTGGAACTGCCAGCGGGGAGACCGAGCTTCCCAGGAAATTCATAAGCGAATTCATTCCTCTGGAAAATCTGGTTTACCTATTTATTATACCTTTATACTACTTACTTTTCTACAATTAATCCCCTTCCATGAGTTCATCAAACTCTTTGGGTAGTTCCACAAACTCTGCTCGAGTCGGGCAATCCCTGAATGTGAACTCAGTTTCCGGCGACACGTTTTTCTGTTATGACCTGGTGACATTTATTGCGTTCTGAAGGCCGTGGGCTCAGTTATTGGCAAATTATTCACAGGTCTATAACGCGCGTCCTTGCACTAATTGTTTTCTTCTAACCACTTTCACTACCTACCACTATTTTTACCCTTTACTTATCTACCTGCATTTCTCATGCCTAAGTTCAACTTGCTTGAGATTTCCTTAATTATTAACACAATACCTCCTTGTTAATTAATTAATAGGCATCGTTAACGCTTACCATATAGTACCATCTTTTATTAACTAGGTCCTTATTAAGATCTTCCCTTCCTCAATTAAACATAATCTCAATTTTATTATTCCTAATGTTTTTAGTGGTTTCCTACGAGACCAATTAGTTCCCTCAACTACTCATATCTACTTCCGTGTTTTTCCTTCCATTGGCCACTACCAGTGAGTGTCGGGGGTCGTCTTCCCATCCAGGGGTTTTGGCTTGTTTATGTGCCGGCTGGGGACTTATCGGATTACGACCTCCGAACACATAATAGCGGTCTTCCGATACTTCCTCTCAGTTCATTAAGGACCTCGGTACCCTCCACTTGGTTCTAATTAACTTCTTAAAGAGGGGTGGGGCCAGCGTCCAACTGTCGCCACTTTCCCTCTCAAGCCATTAGTGGTTGACCAACAGCTCACTACCCGTCTGCTCTCTGTAGGCTTTCCCTTGAGCGAGCGCGCGGTAGTGATTTATTGCTTGAGGCTAGGGGTTCCGGTTTTTCCCTGTCGCCTGAGCAATTAATTTTCTGGAAGGTTTCTTCCAGATGGATAGTATTTTTATTTTTTTCATTTTGTTGGTAGTTAACCATTTTTCGATTTTTATTCAGACATAAAAAAAAGTTTATTTTATAAGCCTGTTTTAATGTTTTCGGTTTTCTTGCACTATTCTAATTACTGAGTAATAAGTTTCTATCTGACCATAATATAGACTGAAGGTCCTAATGAGTATAGAGGATTAAATGTATTGACATAGAGAGGGGGGAGAGGGGGCAGGGGGGCACCCTGGGATCAGAGTCGCTAATAAATGTATTTTCATAGAGGGGAAGGGGGGGGGGACCACCCTGGGATCGGAGTTGCTAATGCGTGGTTAAATAGACTAATTTTTATTTACATACGGGTTACATCCTATGTTCGGAGTCGCTAATACTTGATTAGACAGGTCTCACGCAAATCGCTAATTTGTTTACATTAGTATATACATTTCACCGTATGTCTGTTACAATATATACATATGGAAGACATTGAAATGGCATTGCATAAAAAAATATTCTCCAGTAGACAAGTACTTAACTTTCAACTAAAAGAGAAGTCGCTTGGCCTAGGCTACCTTGCTCATTAATAAGTATCAATATGTACAGATCCGAGGTAGCAGTTAATTAATTCTGTCATCTTGGGGCAGAGGTCATTCTTTTAGTTCTTAATTAGTATTATATTACCTATAATCCCCCCTGGGATCATCGTTGGTTATACCTGTCTGTCTGAACTTTATTTTAATGAAAAAGGCTGTGTCACATTGATTTTGTTTCTAGCAATGTTGACAAGTCTTTTGCATTAGTTAATCAGACATAGTATGGTATTAATTTTAGAGTTGTAGTCTTCAGGCTGGAGAACCGTACAGTAGCCAAAACTGTTTCCGACTCCAAAAATGAGTCGCTCCTAACGTAACGGATCGTTCCGTCTGTCCTTGATTTAATTCAGATTAATTACATTCCAATGAAGGTGCATAGGCCTATAGATCTCAGTACCAATCAATAGGAACCGTTGCACTCATTTTTAATTAATTCTGATGAATGCACTCGGCCCTATGGGTTTCATTACTCAACCAACAGAGTCCGCTACATTCATTAACTTATTATCAGATAAAAATCATTTAGTTTTTAACTGGATTTTTGGTATGTTTTATCGCCGAGCTGAAGTCAATCGTACAGGTGCTAACGCTGTTTTCAACTCCGAAAATGAGTTGCTTCTAACGGAAACAGTTTATTATTTTTAGTCAAGTAGGAACACACTATCAATAAGTCCTAGTTCCGTGTGTTTATATCAATAAAAAAAAAGTAATTTCTATAATTTCTCCTCAACTGCCCTGGAATCAGAATCAATCATACGCTTATTTACAATACGCGGATATTATGCTTTCAACAGTAGCTTCTATGTACACATTTTTATCTTACAGAGACTTATTTACAAACGCTTCAATTTTTTCTGGATACTATATACTAGGAATATATGATTTCCGGTTTTCAACGTTCATCACTTTCCTGAGTGGGGGGGAGAATAGAAGAAGAAGAAGGGATATCATACAGAAAGAAGGAAGTCTCAGAATCTTGAAAGTGTATATGCAGCCGTTCTGCATAGGAAAATTCAGGAAGACACGCCATATTAAAAATAGAAATATGCAATGTTGGATTCGCTTTAGAAGGAGGTTATTTCCTAAGCCACAGTCAAAATTTATTCAATAGATTTTCTCACTGTTCCTCTGAATACATTGTTGCTAAGTAGCAACAAGGCGGGGGAAACTGTCTGGAAGCTATGCTTCAGAGTTTTAGTACACAGAATAAATCGTTCCTGAATTTTTTAACTGCGCAAGCTTACTCGATTTTGATGAGTTAATTTTTTTATTTTTAACTCAAATCAGCCGATAGCTTGTTGTCAAAATTGGAAAGACAACAAGCCCCCTACTGATTTAGTTTTCTAGATTTTAATTCGTAATTTAGAGGTGTAATACTGTCGGACAAAAGGGTTTTACGTGGAGATAGTCAATTTCTCTTTCAGTCGGCCTGATAATTGACTGCCCTCAACGGAAATATTAATTAGAACATATTTCAAGAGTAATTCAGGGATGTAATACTTCAGGCAAAAGGGCTGAGTCTTGAGTTGCCAAGACTTATTTCAATTCTCATTATTTGTTGCCCTTATCCAGCCTTCAATATTTGGATAAACTAGCTGGATTCGTTCCCAACGCTGCTGAGACAAACGAAATGGCATCAGGGCCTAACATGTTCAAACTTGGTGTTAGACCGTTTAACTTCTGACTGGAGGTTTTGAATTATGACAAGGTTGTCAAGTTATTCTCTTTTGCTAGCCATACCTAATAATAAATCGATTATTTCTCACAACGAGACGCAAATAACTCACAGCAAATTTGACACTTATTTGTCAACGCTTCTATTGATTTTAGCTACCCATAAAAGGGTATACCACAATTCATAGATTGTCTAAGAATACCCGAGTGCTCCTATGTTGTAATGCAAATAATTGGCTGCTATAGCGCTGCGGCAACAAGACGGCGAGCTCTTTGCAGGCACACACGTCTTAGTAGTTATTGATCGCTAAGCGACTCGGCTTTCCCGCAGGGGATGTTACGTCCTGACCAAAACACAAAATGGAGCGGTGGTAGATGGGCTCAACTAGTCTGTCGGGATTATTTTTTCAGCTGATCTATTGTTAATTTTCAATAGAGTTCACTGCATGCAGAAGGTGGTGGATGCAATTATGGTTTTAAGAGTAGTTTAATTCCTGCCGCAAATGTAAAGTGAAACCATGGGATCGAATCTTTTTTTACGGGTCTTGTCGGATGTAACGAGCGCTTTGAGTCTTCAGCGCCCTGGAGCTAACGGCAGGTAGCCATTGCACCTGTGAGGAATACGTTCTCATTGTTCATTGTCTTCCGCTATTAGTTATATTCTTTCACAACAAGAGAGGAACAAACGATTCCTTTTAATTTTTCCTTTGATTTCAAGATGTAGTTTCTCCAGACATAAGAGTTACGTTTGAACTGTCAAGGTTCAATTCTGCGCTCTAAAAAAAATGGCTGCTCTTAGCGGCCGGATAATAGGCTTATCTATAATTCATTTGAACTCATTATTTTTCCAATTCGGAGTTGTAATATACTACGATAGCTGGGGTGCCGTTCCGATTGCTATATATCGGTTTTCAGCTCTGAATTAGCTGCCCCTAACGAATCTGATAAAAGTTTGCCTATAAATTAATTTATTTTAATTGGTCCCAGAAGACCGTTGAATCGCTGTAGCTTTCCTGTCTCTTAACCATTTTCGGTCATGCACCAGATTAATTATTTCCGGTCCTTTGTAAGGGAAAAACAGAATTTAAAAGGGGAGGATTTATACTCAATTTTCAGAATTTGTTTGTTCAAGCCTGAGACGGTCAGATTCATACTGGTACGAGCTCGAAAAATTTCAACATGGCAATCAATACCTTTTTTCTAAGAGACAATTATTACTACCATCTGGTGGACCGAGAAGCTTTCCTTAACATGTGGGGAGCGATAACCACGCAAGGATGCGTGTTATCAGTTGACTGTGCGGCCTCTCCATTTAGAGGCTGGGTTGCCGTGGGTGAATTCCCACCTGGAGGGGCTCTCACCTGGCCGACACCTAGCAATTTGCTGTGGCGAAATGCGCGAGTGAATAGCAGGATTGGACTGTTGACTGCCTGCGTCATTGACATTGAACCTAATTTATTAGGATATTTTGATCCCAACCCACAGTTATCTCTACCGCGAGTGTATATCGGAATGTACGATGGTCTACTAGGAGTGACGAGTCCAGGTACGCTTCATGTATATAACAACGAACAAAGCTTTCATGTGCGCATCCCCCTGGAAAATCCTACCCTAACGACTGGCGGTGGCGCTCTTCAGATGGCTCTGGTCGTGACAACATGGGACTCCCTGGCTGATCAGAACTTCATAACAGGTAAGATACTATATCATTATGCTCAGGAAGGTTAAGTAATTTAGCCTCTGGAGGATATTTCTAGGGTTCTCCTTATGGGAGGAGCTTTCCGGAAATAATCGGTTCCCTTTAATGTTTGATCAATCCATTACTAACAAGTGCTTATTCATGCTTAATTACTATCTGAATAAAAATAATGAGAGAGAGTATAAATGGTCTGAGGAGAGAGAAGGATAGTAAGTAAGGGGGAGAGTAAGAGGCGGAGCTGTGCTTTAGTAGATTTTTGGTTTGATTAATAAAGGAGGGGGGGAATCGATGGCCTCTTCGTTGCTTCGTTTTATACCAGTTATTTTGGTTCCTAATTGGGTGAAGTTTCGACTTTGTCCCTGATTTCTGGTTTGTGTAGTCGTCATATCTACTTGTTAATTTTTACGAGATTTGTCTCGTATCGACCAATAGGAGTTCGTTCCCTTCTTTATCTACTCATAAATGGCATGAGTTTGAGAAAGTGTCAATAAGCGTCTAGCCACACTTTCTACTATTATTCTCCCGTAACAACATGGATATCCAATTGTGTACCGTTTCCTCTCCCTATAAGCTGGAGGATAATTTTTATATTACCTTGTGCGATCATAGATTTTTCACTCGTTATTGGAAGGAAATGGCTCAGGGCAAAGAGCCCGTTTCTGCTTTCCTTCCGGCAACTTCACATCAGGGAAAGGTGGGCAACATCATGAGTGCCAGCCCCCTGATGGAACACTTGAATTGGCCACCACAATGTGCTAAAATTTGGTCCGTCCTGTCGGAGAAAAGCGCACGTATGCTACTGAACCTGTGCTGGAGAAAGCTAACACCTGTGCACCTTGGCTATCTGAGGCCTATACTTCTAACACCGTCCACAGAAGATAGGATGGTGATGTCAGTTGGAGTCTTTCCCCGCCTCAGATACGAACTGCAGGATGGCACCATTACATTCAGCTCGGAGTTTGACGATGAGTTCTACGCCGTCTTACATTCGACACACAATGCTTGTATTAACGGGGAGCATGGACAGGCAGCCTTAGTGGTGACAACTTGGAGGGGAGGGGAGTCGACCGACCCGTCCTCCAGCAATGCCAGTCCGCCTCCAGGAATTCAAGGTAAATTTTCTGATTGAATAAATATTTTTATTTTGGGGCCGTTCTAATTACTAGACACGTAAGGTTGGAATCTTAGAGAGGAAGTAGTACACAAGAGAGTATTTATTTTCTGGTGGACAACAAAAACAACAAAAAATATCATTTAGATTTTTTTGGCTTCCGTTAATTAGTGTGAAGTGAAAGAGAAGGGTAGGGAGAAAGTGAATAGTTCAATTTTCCATTCCAGTCTCCTCAAGTGGTTACAGATGTTCACTAGGGGGGGGGGGGGATCGAACCAGAAGGTGGGTTCACGAGGGAAGTCAGGGGGAGAGGGGAAGGAGGGGGGAAGAGCGTGAAAGTGTAAACTTTCGCCTCTGGCCTTGCTAATTGTATGTGCAAGCCATGGGGCTTGGTCAAGGTGGGGGTGTTGTCCAGTCCATTTTGATGGATGGTCCTTTTGCTGTCTTATAGGCCCACTGACTAACTTGGAGGTGGGACTTAGAAGGTGGGTGGAAGGACAGGGCGGGGCCTACCTCTTCAAGATGTTAGTTAGTTGAATACCAGCATCATGGCTGCCTCTCTGTTTACTTTTGGTGAAAACTATAATTTTAATTTAGTAGATGGGCCTAAATTCAAGGACGATTGGATCAATGTCTACCTGGCCAATCAACTGACCACGGCAGAGTGTCAGAGTGGTCCCTTTAAAGGGGCAATCTGGGTTCCGGAAAGGCCGGCCGGAACTTGGCCACCATCTTCTTCAGGCTTCTGGGCCTGTTTTGATCTTGGCGTAGTGTTGCCTTTTATTGATAGGTGTTTGGCAACCATACCTATCAAATTTTTAGGACTAGTTGACCTACCTAATGACTCCGGTCGGCTAGTAGTGGGAATCATCGAGGGAATTTCTCTGGATTATGACGGGAGGAGTCCGGCCGTGGCATGGTTTGACGGGAGTATTGTTCCCCTCAATATCCCGTTGTGTCAGGTTCCAAGTTCACTCTCACCTGGCACGTATTCTGCCAGTTTACTGGTTAACACGTGGGATTAGCTGCAGGTAAGCGCCTCTCTTCTTCTATATTTTTTCTTTTTAAGTTCTTGGTCTTCCGATTGTCAAAGGTGTGTTACAGGTTTCTCTACCTGCGTTTATTACTAAAGGATATTCAAAAAGCCTTCTGGCGTACTTAATTTTATTTTATTTATTTTAATATTGAAATTTTGAAATCTTAAATCCTAAAGAATAGCTATGGGTTAGTTGTTTAGATTACATCCCCTTCTGTTGGGCAGAGGGTCATTAATCATGGGTTCTCAGTGGCTAGGGGAAGGGGGCCGTCTATTCCCTCCTCCTTTTCGGGGTGGGGGCAATGATGCTAGCTAGCTGAAATCTTATGCCAGCAAGGTGGTTTACTGAGGGACCATTGGCCCATCGGGAATTGGTCTCCGCCTTGTAAACAGTGGGGGGAGGCAACACAGGCAGGTTGGCAAGTTGCTCAAATCGGAGTTACACTTGTAACAGTTTTCGCCATGGCCGCAGCAGCTCCCGCATATGTGGAAAGTGAAAATTTCTACTTCTCTCTCGTGAACGAGCCTTGGTTTACTGG
>JAQIVA010000082.1:0-14111 GCA_034697525.1 Lithobius microps | reverse complement strand
GAGCGTAGACCAGAACGCTCGGCTGCCGAATAATTGTAATTAAGCAATAAACTTGGGTTGTTAGGTACCACTAGATTTAAAGGACGGACTTATTTGCATTTGATTCGGTGGAAGAAGACGTAATCCCGTGGCGTATACGGTGGTCAAAAGATCCGAGCGTAGACCAGAACGCTCGGCTGCCGAATAATTGTAATTAAGCAATAAACTTGGGTTGTTAGGTACCACTAGATTAAAGCAAATAATAAAAACTGTACACGATAGTATTTTGGCAATATGGCAAAGTAAATTAAAGCAGTGAGACGAAGTAAAATAAAACGGAAAGTCTTGAGTGGTGCAGTATTGGAATCCAGGAGCGGGCCCCGTCATTCATAACGGCCCTCGTACCGAGTAATTAGAGCTAATCACGAGATCGGAGATTTATTAGGATCCGAGCAGTCAGCCATCAATTGGTCAGGCAACGATAATACATTATTTGATGGGATTATTTCTTTAAAGAAAAACAGTCCCTCTCTCTTAAAATCAAGGTTGCAGTGGTTACTAGCCGTTGAGAACAGGAGTACATTTATGGTGAAATTAAACAAACCAGGATTTTGTTGATATGGCAATGAAACATTGAGTAATTGACCAGTTAAGATATATTGGGGTAGGAAATTAGAAATCAGTGGTTGTGGTAAAGATAATCACAGGTAAAATCTCAGCAAAGAGAATTGTTAACTTAATCCAATACTGACTATATATCTATTATTGGTATTGTGAGACTGTTGGTTGCGTATTGACATCTGTGAAAAGTGATGTATTATTCATAGGCCCTAGAGGAAAAATAAATGTCGAAGTGATATAAAAAGATACTTCGGTAGTTGGATTCGATTATTAAATCTATTAGGCTGGGAGCAGAATTATTTAAAGGGAAGACGAGGAAATTCCCGGGCTTATTCAGCTAATGTACGGAGAAATTCTGGTAAGGGTCAGATAAACGGACACAGCGGAATATTCTGTACCAAAAACGAGAAGGTCAAAATCCCTTAACTGATTGCAGGTGGAAAAATTCTTCGGAAAAATAGTTGATTTAGTGTTTGACAAACTTTGAACCCCCAGACGCTCAACTGGGTCAGGACTAATTAACTCCTGTGAACAAGAGCGTGGCGTCCGCTTACTTTTGATACCAAATACGTAATAGGCACAATTGGCCAGAGTGACCTCTCCTTTTGGGTGGAATAATCCAATATACCCCGAGCCTCTAGACTAATGAGTCCTTTTTTTATTAAAGGGGAGAGATTAGCTAGTTGGCTCCCCCAAGAAGCGTAGTGCCCTTAGGCCTGGATTGTGTTTTAAATAAATCTTTCCTCGATTTGAAACGCACACTTGCCCATAGTGAGTGTTGGAGAATTTAGAAAATAGATTGTGCTGGATTGGCTGCGCACCGAAAATTCCCAAATCCATAGGCCTATGGACACACCTTCACAATGGCGCCCGGGACGACAGGATTTTAGTTGAATTAATAAGCCCTTACTATTAAGGTAAATTCTGCAAAAAGTGTAGAAAAAGTTGGTATTAATTACAATTAATTCGGATAGCCAAATATATAGGCTAAAAGCGAACTCTGCAAGATAGTCAGATAAAGTAAAAACGGCATATCCTGGAATAAACTGGTTGTTGACAAAAATAGGTATAAGACGTCTAATGAACGTTAGGGCTAAGCCCACTAAAAAAATAGGTAGGTTAAGAGCGTTTTTATTAAGATTAGTAGCAAGGATTTTTCCGAGGAGCATAAACGCTAAAGAAATTAGCGAAAAGAGTAGTGAGAGTAAAAATTCATCGGTAAAATTGTTATCAGCTTCCATATCAGAGCTAGAGCGTTTAATTTAAGAGGAGCCAGTCAGTGCTGTCAGTCTCTTTCACTGTCAGATAGCGTAGTCGCTGGTGTACCGCATTTTTTTTGCGTAGGCCTATACGGCTGCCGGAGTGAGTCAATTACTCACCCGCTAGGTAGGCTATACCAGTGCGAGGAGGAGAAACGCGATAGCAGTAGCTTGCTGCCGATAGACGGTCCAAGGTCAGCTTGCCTGAACAAGGGAAAGAGGAGCCAGGCGCGAGCAGTAGAGAGGGTTAGCCCGTGCTGCGCACGGCGTATACTGGTTAAATATAAAGCTGAATATCTTCGCTGCTAATGAAGATAGGATAAAAAGACAAACGCAGTTAGTATTAATAGTGAAAGCAGGATTAGGCTCACTGTATTAGGGTTGATACAGATTAATTAATTACTTCTTTAAACTTAGATCTTATTGAATTGATGTGGTTTCGAATAGTTACGGAAGATTCGATTAGTGCCTTTGCTGGGGTACTGAATCCAGGCAGATTATATAATTTTGTCCAGTGTCAGTTTGGCTGTGGGAAGTTAATTACTAGGAAAGAAATACTAGATCACCTGGTAGTTTGTGACGCGGGACCTAGGGAGTACGGGATATCGTATATCCGGTATAAACCTACGTTATATCCAGAGGAGATCGCCTCGTTAGCGGTCGCTTACTGGAGTAACCCAGAACCATTTAGAAAAGCGTTCTGCGGAGAGTGTTTTCATTGTAAATTCCAATTAATTGGAACAGGTTGCCACGTGTGCACCAAAGACGAATTAGACAACTACGATCAAGAAATAATAGATTTCTGTGATCAACTAGCACAGCAGGGATCTGACGTATCAGTTGTCAAGCCACCCTGTGACTGTGAACAGGGACAAACCTGTGTTTGTGCTCTAATAAAATTTCTTGAAGATTAGGAAAGCGTCTTTGAAATTAACTGATAGCATATGTAGGTACTTTAGACTGTTGAAATTACCTCTTCATGTACTTGAGATTGCTTAACAATAAACTCTCATTGCTGAGAGGGCAGGAAGAGGTATTTAATATATCCAACCCGGAAGTTACTCTTTTTAACATCTACGGGAAGGAAGTTATTAAGGATTTACAGAAAAATTCTCTGGGAGACTTTTCAAAATTACTGTATTGGGAACTGCAGGTGTTGATTGAGGAAACAGTAGACACCTACGAACTTGACATTAAGTGGAAACTGTCCGAAAAACCGAAATCAAACTTAATTTTACTCAAGTCAATCCAGGTATAGGAAATCCCAGACAAGAATAAATAGACTAGCTAAGGTAAATGTATTTAAGATTTTACGCAGGTACCCTATCATTGTTAAAGGGAAGGAAAGAATTAGTCAAGGAATTAGACCTATCGGTCAGCCTCTTTCCCTCATATGGTAAACAGGCAATAATTGAACTATCGAAAGTATCGCAGGGGGATTTTTCGAAGCCTATTTATTGGAAACTGCAGCTAGCATTTACAGAAAGAGAAACTACCTGGAAAGTAGATATTGATTGGGAATTGATCGACCACCCCCCGAAGAAACTGATACTATTAAATAGCATTTAATCCAGCAACTAAAGGTTAGGAAGTAAGATTGAAGGGGGCTAAAATTAATGTATCTGAGATACAAACCAGGCGTGTTGACTCTTTTTAAAGGCAGTAAGGAAACAGTCACAGGAGCTGACCTATCAGTTGGCCTTTTTCCTTTATACGGAGAGCGAATTTTAACTGAGTTAAAGAAGACCTCACAAGAGGATTTCACTAAAGTTATCTTTTGGAAGCTACAGATAGCAATTAAAGAGACGAAATATACCTGGCAATTGGGAATTGACTGGGAACTGAGCGAAAGGCCCAAGAATAGGCTAACATTGTTAGCAAGTATTAAAATTAGCAATTAAAGCTATCGGGAGAATAATATACCGACTTATAGGACTTGTTTTCAAGTTATAATTCGATTATCCTGATACCAGGAAAAGCAACAATCTTTTAATTAAGCATAATTTAGTTAAAATTTCGAGCGAATGAGCTCGTTCGTACTAGATCTCCATTCCGTCAATTTATTTAGTAATATTTTTAACCGAAAGAGAGAATACTGGTTGGTTTATTGTCAATTTAATTGTGGTTACCCTGTACTTCGCCGGGACTTGGTGGAACATCTGTTTACCTGCCCGAACAGGCCACTTGAGCCTCATTCAAAACCAGTGTTATTTGAGCCCCAACTTTTTAGAGAAGAATTAATCGTTCTTAAAAGCGAATATCTTAAAGATAAGCAAATATTTGAAGAACTTTGGCCCGAAACTTGTATTCCTTGTAAATTCGGTTTCCTAAGACCCGATCAGTGTTACCGAAAATTTATTCGGGAATTAAAACACTCAGAAAAACTTATCAGTGGTGAAACAGGTAGCCCCATAAGAGAGGGAATTGGAATATCCTCTACCTCCGCAAATCCAGGTAGGCTATTGGAATCCCCAATAAAAATAGAGCACCCCAATCAAATATCAGTGTCACCAGATATTTTCAATCCCGTAGAGTCAAAGTCAGCAGGAATATCGCAATACCTGGAAAAATTGGACTCTCAGGCAAATCCTATGTTTACGGATTAAATATAGGAAAGATATATCGAAGGTGGCAAAAATATCAAGAATAAGATAAGCACAGTAACCAGCAAAGGTTACATGATAGTTTCCTGGTACCTAAACGTTTTCGTATTTGAGTCTGAGACGGAAGGTGAGCACAGCTTGTACTCAGAGTCGGATAGGCTTAGAGTTGTAAGGGCACTGGTGGATACTTTAATTCTAGTTTCATTAAATAGGAACCCTAGATTGCAATATAGGCAGCGGCCTCCAATTCGCTGGAGGCTTAATCGAATTCCGGAAGGACCAGCGGAGGCAATTACGTACACAGAATTTTGGCAGGACTTTTAATAGAAAAATCAAACTGAAAACTTTTTTTTACCGGGCCGTTAGACAAAAAACATTAGCGCATGTCATCACCCGTTCAAGCCACAGTTTACAGTTTACAGGGGACAGACATTTATATAATTCTGGTCCCACCCCAGTATACCCTACAATTGCAAAAATATGTACTAGTGGTAAGACCTAATAGTGCCGAATGTTGGTTATATGACATATACGGGGACGGAAAAGTGTTTGTTTTGCCTTTAAATCTAACTGGTTTGGAAGGGGTGGTTTTTATAGAACCAGAGAAGCAACTAGTGGTTGGAGAAGGCACGCAGCCCAGTGTTTTTGTGTTTAAGCGTTACGGGGGAGTTTTATTTGTTCCCCCACCTTAATTAGCAAAACCGGCTCAGACTGGTAGGCCTATATGTTCCTAAGATATTATAAAAATCTTCTATCGCTTTACAAGGAACCAGACGAGGCCTTTAATTCCCATTCTAAACAGGTTAAGTTATTCCCCCGTTATGCAGAAGCTTTGTTAACAGAAGCAAGCGAAGATTTAATTATAGACCCCTCGCGGCCAACGTGGTGGGAGCTAAAATCCTTCAGTGAGGAATCTAGAGGAAAAGTGGAATTATTCTTTAAATATACTCCTCGGAAGCGCCACATAGGTGGACTAATCCTTCTTAAAGCCACATATATATTAGAGAAATAGGGTTAGCTTTAATAAAGAAGCCGATATAGGTAGGCTAACAGATTCCAGAATTTATTGAGGAGAGAAAAGCGGTTCATAGAAAAAACAACTTGACTGATACTCAATATTAAAGCTGTACCTTTAAATACGGCCTAATAGGCTACCCGTTTTCATGTATCTAAGGTTCTCTTTGGGCATAATAACCCTGCTTAAGAAGGAAGATGAAATAAAAGATCACGAAAGTATCGAGGTTGCATATTTTGAGCGATATGCTAGCCTAATAATACAAACTTTGATGCAACACACTGAGGTGGATTGGGAAAAAATTTCACTCTGGGAATTAATAGTTAGTGTTGCGCCGAAAGCGAAAGCCTATGATTTTGACGTTATTTGCATTAGAAAGAAGGAACACATAGACGGTTTAAAATACCTCGGCCTTACCTGGTATCAGAATCTGGCCGGGAATAGCGTCAGCACTTATCAGCAGATTAGCGACCGGGAAATTTACAGGCTCAAATTTACTCTTTGAAAGATACGTACTTAAGTCATCTAAAATAGTTGGATGCACATTAGAATTTATAAGGGCAATCTAGCACTTATAAAACGGGAAAACGAGTCATTAACTCCAGAAAGCCAAGAAGTTGTTCAATTTGAACAAAATTTTGAATTAATATTGCAACGAATACAGCCATTCCTTCAGGGAGAACAGTGGGTTAGGCCTATTACCTGGGAGTTGCATATTAAGCTTAATAATTCAACATCAGAAGTCGAGTTTAATATAGGATATCCGAAGCATAGGATTCCTTTCGCTAGCCTGACAATTCTCAAGACTTTTCAGCTTAGACAGGGCTACGGAGTTTGATTTGCCTGATAAATCTTATCCAGGTAGATACTGGTTGCGGCCAATGTACATAAGTTACTTTGATAATTTGATAGCCTTATGGAGGGATAAGGACGTAACTTATAGCAACAGCTGTCCCGAAGTAAGATACTTCCCTGTTTTTGGTAGAGAATTATTGTATAAATTAACCCAAGAACCAGATTTGGATTGGTCACAACCTATTTTTTGGAAGGTTAGATTTATAACCCTGAGCTCTGGAGATAAAATTATTTTGAGTTATGACTATGAGGTGCTGGAGGTGATAACAAAAGGTCTAATTAGGATTTCATCAATAAAGTTAGTCCAATAAGAATACTAATTCTGACTTGTATTTCCTTTGTTTATACTAACATAGCCAGCAATATATATTTTCAATGTATTTAAGATATTTTAATAATACATTTGAACTTCTCAAATGCCCGGACGAGCGCTTTGACCTGTCAAGCCCAGAAGTACAATTGTTTGAAAACTGTCATCCATTAATATTTGCCGGAATTATCAATACCTCTGAAATAGATAAAAGCAAACCGTGGTTGTGGCAGATGTTTATTAAGCTTGAAGAAGTTGGGGAAAAAGTGAAATTCAGCTTGTATTGCAAACTAGTAGAAACCAGAGTGTTGGGACTGATTTTAATGAAGGCTTACCCTCAATAAACCCTAACTTAGCATTATTGCCATTAACTATTTAATGTTTATAAAGTATGATCACGGAAGGCTGTTTTTATTAAAGCGCCCAGGTGAATCCTTCTCTGCTATAAGTCCTGAAACGATCTATTTCCCACAGTACGGAAAAGAATTTATTGATGAATACTTAGCAGAACAGGACACCATTATTAGCGGCCCCATTATCTGGGAGGTTATTATTAATATTAACGCCACAGGCGAGGATGCAGAGATCAATATTGAATGGATGCAGTATGAAAATCCGGAAGGTCTATTAATATTATTAAGCTCCATAGAAGTGTAAATATTCTTCATATATAGACGAAACTGTCTAAACTAGCCTTGTCCCTTTAAACCATATTGTATAACTATTATATCACCCAGTTGATACCTGATCTTTAATTTTAAATAAGCGCATTAAAAGGTAAAAACAAGAGACGCCTTAAGTTACAAGGGTGCTGGTTATTTTTAATAACAAAAGGTAAGTGAAAGGTAGGCCAGCACACAGTGACTTAATATCTTAGTAGTGCGTGGCTCAACGGACTGGCTAGCAAGCCTCTTTCTGCTTGGCTTAACAGCTGGTATAGAAAAGCTACATCTTTCCACGATAGTACGAACGACGAAGGGCCTGCCAGGCATCAGCCCAGCACTGAGAGAGAGGCTCTAACACAGCCACTTCAGGGCCAGGCCTTCATCTATCTAGGATAGAACGAAAGAGTGGAGGGAGGGAAAAGCATTGCCAGATAGAGGCATCCTTCATCTTTCTCGGATAGTACGAAAGCCAAAGGAGAGGGAAAGCAGTAGGCAGGCATCAGCAGCATTGCTTTACTATAGAAGCAGTTAGACTGGCCTGCTGCGTGCATATTATTGGCAAAAGTAGAGAAAAGGAAAAACTTAGTGAGCCAAGTTTGGGTGGCGGATCCGAGCACCAGTGAGGGAGAGGCGCACGGCGCTGTTGGTAACTCCGCTCCTAATTGAGCTAGCTTCAAAATTCAAACAGTTTTGAACTAGTTAGGGTATACCCATTACATACCACACCAAGCCAGTCCGAAATTTAAAAAAAAAAAAAAAAAAAAAAAAAAAAAAAAAAAAAAAAAAAATTTTTTTTTTTCCGGAAAATTTTGGAACTAGAATTTCGAAATGGCAATAAACGTGAGTAGTGGGTTACTCAATCTTCTTCCTTCTTATAATGGATCAGAATCCGCAGTGGGGTACGATGAGTACTCTGAGGCAGTTACCAAGGTCGCCGCCCTAGGTCCATGGACTGAGGACGTAGCCCTTCTAGTATGTAAGAGTAAACTTAGGGGAGAAGCCGCCCGTTATGTAAGGGATTCCGAAACTGCTCGGGGTGTTAAAACTCTTAAGGAACTATTAGATTTACTTAAGGCACGTTTCAAGCCTGAGTTACCGTTGTCCATCCATATTGGATCTTTCATGGAACTTAGACAACGGGACACGGAATCCATAAGGGGGTACGCCTCGCGCCTTGAGAAGCTTGGACGAGAAATTCCAAAGGTGGGTGATGCGGGGAGGGAGGCGTTGATTTTGGCCCACTTCCAAAGAAGTGTATTGTTGCCAATTCGTAGACAATTGTTGTCTAGAGTGCCGAAAACGTTCATTGAAGCTATTACGATAGCACAGGAAGAAGAATCGAACTTAAAATTATGCAATGAGGTGGCTAGGAAGACTATTAATAAGGTAACCTTGTCTGATGAACAAGATCGTCAGGACGACTTTGTTACTGATGAACTTAGGGAGACAGGGCCTGGATCGTATAAGTCCAATAAAAACAAGGTCTATAAAGACAGGCCCAACATCCTTACAGAAATTAAAAGTTCAATTGAAGAACTAAAAAAGTTCAATATACCTAGTGAGGTCAATAAACCCCCCTCTCTTCCGAAAATAGAGGCCTTAACCGATGATAAAGGCCTTGAGGGGCGAATCCAACGGCGCCTGGAGGATTTGGAGCGGAAAATTGATAGTAAAACGCATTCCCCTCCTTATGACTCTATGAGAGATGGCATGTATCGGGTTCCTCCTAAAAGGATATACAGTGAAGCTCCTGAGGAAAAACCAAGGCCAGGGAATGACGACATGCGTGGAGTTTGCTATTTTTGTAACAGGTACGGCCATTATGCTGCGACCTGCCCCCAACGCCCCTCCCGCCAGGGGCAATACCCCCCCCCTGAGAACCGTCGAACATTTTATCAAACGCCCAACGCTCCAAGGTATCAGCCAAACGCACCCCGGGACGACAGGCCTGCTGAAAAGCAAAACTGGCGTATTCTATCTAGAAACGAACCAGGCTATCAACAAAAGGCCCCAGCTCCTCCCAACCAAAACCCAGACCAGGGGCCCCACCGAAGGTGGGTCCCCCCTCAGCAAGTTAAGGCAGTTTATGACTCTTCAGACGAGCAGGAGATCACTGAAGAATCCCTTAATTTAAACTGCATTGGCGTTCTATAGGTGATGGGAGTCTAGCGAACGCCCAATCTAACTTGTATCCCATTTATACACTCGAGGGCCCCCAGAGATATGACATGGGAGGCAAAGACAACCACCTGCCCATTATTTTGGTCCACATAAACAACTATCCGTTAAGATGCCTTGTAGATACCGGGGCGAGTCTGAATCTGATATCGCCATCTATATTGAATCAGATGCAGCAGGACCCCCATATAAAAATAACCCGGATACCGAAAAAGATTGTAGCCCGTACGGTATCGAATTCGGTTTATCATTTAGAAGGGGAGTTTCTGATCCAGCTGCAACTGGATGGACGAGATTTTGTACTCCCATTCTTTGCTCCTCGTCGCGATATGTCAAATCAGCACGAGTTGATCCTAGGTATAGGTGCAATGAGGCAGCTTAATCTGAATTACCTTGCTAAAGAGCGCTGTTTCTCAAGTCCCAAGCATAAAATTATGCTACCTGAGATAGGCCAGGGGACCCCCAATAGGGAGATAACATCCCTAAGCATTGAATATCTGGCAGCTGACGAGGAAGCAGAACAGTTCAGCGTTATACTTGAACAAAACACTGTAATGCTCCCAAACTCATGCCAGATAGCTAAAATAGAAATAATAACCGAAAATAAAGGGGATTTTCTACTGGAGCCAGAACAGGACAATGATGCTAGAATCGGGCTGGCTGACTCGATTGTCAAACCTGACTCTGAAGGTAGAGCAAGAACCATAATTAAAAATAACACCAACTCTAAGCTTGAGTTGAAAGCAGGAACTAAGGTCGGGCATGCTATAAACACCAGCTCTTTCATGCCACTGGAAGAATTGACTCCGGCCGAACAGGCCCGGCTAAGAAGGGAAAACCGACCCTTAGACCTGACACTGTTCGACCTGCAACACCTGACAGGTGAAGAGCGGGAAAGAGTGGAGGCCGTATTACTAAGACATCCCTCGGCGTTTGCCCAGGATTTGTCTGAGCTAGGTTGTTTGCGATTCTTAGAAATGAGGATACCGCTAACGGACTCGGCGCCGGTATACCGGAAGGCCTATGCCGTGCCCGAGGCATTACAGCCTGTGCTCAGAGAACAGATTGAGATGCTGCTAAGGGCTGGAGTCATAGAAACGGCCATCAGTCAGTACAATTCACCCTCGCTCTTAGTCCGAAAGGGAAATGGGGAATACCGTCTGGTTATTGATTTCCGTGAACTCAATAAGAAGGTCATTCCGTCGACCTTTCCAATACCGCATTTGGAGACGCTTATTAATGCAGTCGAAAATGCACAATACTTCACCTGTTTAGACCTAAGTAGTGCGTTTTTTCAGGTTCCTCTCGCAATCCAAGATCGTGACGTCACTGCTTTTTCCGTGACGGGCAGACAAGCAGCACAGTACAGATTCATGAGGGCGCCCATGGGCCTGAACCTGAGCCCTAGTATTTTTACGGCGGCCCTGTCAAAGGGCCTGGCAGGCTTAGATAACCTGTACATCTTAGACTATTTCGATGACCTTCTGATATTCAATTCCAACTTTTCAGATCACCTGCGTCTCCTAGACACGGTGCTAACAAGGTTGGAGACAATAGGCATCACCGCCTCCCCTATGAAAAGTAAAGTTGCAACTCAGAAGGTTAAGTTCTTGGGGCACACTCTCACCCCTAATAAAATTCAACCACTGGATAAGAACGTAGACGCTATTCTGCGTTTTCCAAGGCCAACCAATGTGAGAGAAGTTCAAAGCTTTGCCGGCCATTGCAACTTTTATAGGCGTTTTATAAATAACTGCACTAATATCATGTCCCCCTTGTTTGAACTGATTAAGAAGGAAAAAGAAAAATTCGTTTGGGGAGAGGAGCAAGAACAGGCATTCATCAAGCTTAAAGAGGCACTCTCCACTAGACCGTGTTTACGTATACCGGTCTTTACGGAACTGTTCGAGCTAACCACTGATGCTTCCGGGGTTGCGATTGGTGCAGTTCTTCAACAGAGAGATGCGGAAGGATATCTGCAACCGTGCGCATTCGCCAGCCGGCGCCTGAAGCCTTCAGAGATGAATTATTCATCTGTCCAGAAGGAGGCGCTCGCGATAGTCTTTGCCTTACATAGGTTCAAGTACTATCTGCTCGGCCGCCATTTTGTTTTGACCACAGACTGCCAAGCTTTAGCATATATCCTGAAGCCTACCTCCCCTACAAGCATGTTGACTCGGTGGGCGACAGCGGTAAGCCAATATAACTTTACCACCAAGTATCGGAAAGGAACTACTAACAGGGCCGATGCTCTGTCAAGGGCGGCTCCCGGTCCCGAGGAGGGAGCCCTGTCCGACAGCAGCATTGGTAGTGCTGGGCTTTTGCCCTCAACAACTCCTCACAAACCTTACACTCGCTCAGCCGCGCTCACTCCATCCCAGCAAAAACGACCACGTGGAGACCCTCAGCTGGCCTCTAAGCCAGACTCATTCATAACAGCTGACTCAGCTGATAGAGTAAACAAAGTCTGCTCTACCATGAATGGAGTAGTAAAAGAGGAGGGAAACCAGGAAGTAGTGTCGCGTGCCCTTGAACCCCGCCCTCGTTCTATAGAGACTGAGAGTAAGGAGGAACAAGCAGGAGCAGTAGAAGAAGACCTGATAGCCAGCATGGAACAAATAAATGAGTTGAAACTGGCAGAATGGACTCATGAGAAAATAAGGTCGGAACAGGAGAAGGACGAATATGCTGGAACTATAATCAGGAGTTTGGAAGGTAAACCTAATGATAAGAACATAATGGAAGCTGTCCCCTTAGAGCGTTTTTTCATTGACTCAAAGAACAAGCTGTTGTATCGATATTCGCTGCCTAGGCCTACCGAAGTAAATCAAGCTTTAAGACAACAATTAGTAGTGCCACTAACAATGCGTAACGTGATCCTGCAGGCACTGCATGACGAACCTTATGCAGGCCATTTGGGGTTGGAAAAATTGGTGACGTCATTAAACAGATCCTATTTCTGGCGTAACCAATTCGCTGATGCCAAAGCATATTATGAGAGCTGTTTACCTTGTCAACAACGTAGAAACGTCCGACGTAAGGCTACGTTACAACATGCACCGACACCGGAATATCCATGGCAGTGGGCGGCGTCCGACATCCTTGGTCCCTTGCCAGTCACCGCTGACGGGAATAAGTATGTCATTCTATGGATTTGTTTGTTGACAAAGTACGTGGAAGCTTTCGCTGTGAAGGACGTAACGGCTGAAACTCTAGCCGATGTATACGTGAACCAAATAATGAGTCGCTACGGCCCGATATCAGTCCTGATCAGCGACAATGGCCCACAGTACGTTAGCGAATTATTTAAAGGGGTATGCGAACTCTTAGGTACCGATAAGATCTTCACGACCCCTTATCATCCCGCCAGCAACGGGTCTGCTGAGAGAATTTTTTCTGTCATGGCAGCCGCATTAAGCAAATACGTAGGTGAAAAACAACGTTGCTGGGACAAATTCCTTCCTCTCGTCTGCATGGCAATGAGAACGGCGGTACATGCCAGCTTGCAAGATAGCCCTTACTATTTTTTATATGGCAGAGATGTGGTACTACCCATCCAGGCGATAACCTCCGCCAGTACCGTAATCCAAGACCCAGACGATTATAAGGCAAACTTAACCCGTAACATGCACCAGGCTTTCAAGCATGCTTATCGGAATTTGGAAGTCGCCAAGGAAGCTAGAATTCAGAAGAGTGCACTTAAAGGAAAAGCCCCTGAATTCAAACCTGGCGACTTGGTAATGCTTTATTCTCCAGCAATCAAGAAAAAACGAACCAAGAAACTGTCTAGACTTTGGCTAGGGCCCTATCGCATTTTGGAAAAGACAAGTGATGTGAACTATCGAATCTTAAGGCTATTTAAAGGAAAGATGAAGGAACAAACAGTGCACGTAGACCGCCTCAAACCATTCTACCCAAGAACACCTTTCCCGGGTCTAGAAAGTGAGTTGCAGACCTCTACAGACTCTGACATTAGTCAAAGTACTGAAGGAGATCAATTAAGGGGAAACCAGCCTGATTCGGATGAAGTATATAGACCTCTGACTCCCCCCCCAGTAGTTCAAAGAGGGAGAGGGCTTCGTCCACAGGTACGAGTAGACTACCGGTCCCTTTCGTCCGGACGAGAGCCTAGACATAAAACTTGGCGGGAAGCATGGAAAAAGGGAGTCCCATACACCTCACCGACCCCAAGAAGGGAAGCACTTCCGGACGACTCTCTGACACCCCGACAGCGCGGAACTCTTGAACGCCTATCTACATCAGGACAACGACAGAGAGAATCTCCGCAGGCTCATGATTCAGAGGACACGGATTTATCCTCCGACACCAGGGACTCTAGGGAAGAATACCGTCCTACCGCGACGGTCAGAAAAAGAAAAACCTCTAGGGCCTTTTCTCTAAGACCGCGCCCGACTGTTGATTATAGGGAAACAAGGACAAGGAGAAAATCTCCCCCTCGTTTAAGAGGCACCGGTGAGGAAAAATCAAAGGAGCCAACTCCAACATCATCCCCTCCTTCCCCCAGCTTATTAAGTAGCCCCCAACATAGTCCCGACGAGCAGGACTTGGATAAATGGATAAGCCAGGCTGAGGAACCGGAAGGACTCAGCCAGCCTGTGACTGAGC
>JAQIVA010000081.1:0-14118 GCA_034697525.1 Lithobius microps | reverse complement strand
CATCTAGCATCATTCAGTATGTGTCTTGTCGTCAGTTATCAACTGACTTGAGGATGCATAGAAGTCTTCAAATTTAAACAACAACGCCAAGTACATTCAAGTCGAAAGCAGTAATAATATGATAAATAAAATAACAGGTTGATTCAACTCAAAGAAACAATTGAGGTTTGGTGAGTATTAAATGCGATTATCAAAATTGCAGCTATAGGGAGGATTTTGATTTTAACCTTTTTGATGAAATTCTAAGGATCTGCAGTCAATTCGATTTTTGCATCGTTGCCTACTAAAGCAGATGATTTGCTGTGAATTGCTACTTTACAAATATGTTTTTAGGTTCTTTTACAAAAGTCTCATCTAAAATATTCAATTACCGTGAACAGTCATCATTGTAGGAGCCTCTTTCTCATTACTTAGCATTCAAACAACCTGCTTTGACGGGATTTTCAAATATATTACGTCAGAATTTGGGTAGGGCTTTGGTTTTTCGACGTTTGAAGAGGAAACACAGTGTAGGCTGGCTCACGTATTTGGTTTATTTCAAACGAGCCCACGCTAACACTTCTGATCTTTACACATTTGTAAGATGATGAATCAGTCAATTTCGCATGACTTGTAATGGTTCGTGCCTTCACTAAAAACCGAACAAGGCCTTTTGATTGCTAGTGCTGTGAGAATTACTTCTCGAAATGAGGAGACCTTTGCAAAACTGCCTCGCCTTTTATTCATTAGGTATTGATTAACGCCGACTTTGCCACATTCAGCCGTAGAGTGCCTTACCAGGTAATATAATCATTCAGAGCAAAAGCTGCTTCCATCAAAAGAATTTAGAAACTTTGAAATCAATGGTAGCCTGAAGGGTTAAGATTGAGAGAATAGGCGGTGTCTGAAGGTTTTTTTTCCCGGTACCAAGTTTTTCCTCAATCTTTTGCAGATCGCGGTCCTTTCTCTATGAGTCGGGGAGCCGAGCTGCATGGTCCTGGTGAAACATAAGGCCTTTCCGTTCACAAGATTAGCTAGTTTTTCCTCCTTAAAGCTTGGGACAAGGTTTAAGGAGCCGCAATTGATGACAGTAGATTTGCCCAAAATTGTCGCAGCATTAGGTGGAAGCAATTCAAGGTGGATTATTCCTTGGCAATCCCACAAGGCTGAACGAATGACCCTTTTCCCACTTCAAAATAGGAGTGAATGCTTCAAGCCGTTTCGTCGGTTGCTCAGTCTCTTTTCTTGAACTCATAAAACATTAAATGCCTCAAATGATTCTTGGGTAATTCCACGTTAGCGTGCTTCCAGTCAAGAAAATACTAATTTATCAAACTGTAAAGGGAAATTTGGTCATTTTAAATACACAAAATATAAAGTTCAAGCTCCATTAGATATTCTAAAAAGCTCTTTACATTTCGTTAATTTTAAATAGGTGTAATTCAGACAGAAATTTTGGGTAGACCTGATATGCCTTCTTCGACCATTTAACAATTTGGTAGATTCAGTTTTCTTCGCCACTCTATTTCAAAACCGCATTAAATACTGCACTAAGACTGAGAAAACTGAGCAAATTTTTCATTTATTTGTATTTTAAAAGCTAATTTAATTGGAAGTTTGGAATATTTTGCGTGGCAGCGTAGGCAGGGCTATAATTGTATAAAGTTGCAAGATGCAACGCAATTTAGACCGATGCAAGAGCTGCCTTGCTCAAAGAAACCCACGCTAATAAAACGTAATATTAACGTCGTTTTATATGGTGAGTCAGTCAATTCCACAGGACTTGGGTTGATTTGTATCCTGAATCAGGCAGGAGCTTGCTGATGGCTCTGGAATGCTTGTCGTTTCAAGAGATACTGTCTCGAAGTTAGTAATGACTGCCGCCTTTAAAAGAGAAGGAAAAACGTCCTCAGCAAAGACCAGGTCTGACCGAAAGTCAAAGTTTCTGAGGAAAACTGTCTCACTCCAAATGGAATCGTTAGAGAGGATCGCAAGACCACTGCTCCTAAAATCATTGCAGTGTTCGATCAGCACCTATTGAACCCGGTTTCAACAAAAAAACTGATCATCGTCGGAACTGCTTAGGGGAGCTGGATTCCAACATGAAAGAGCAGCAACTAGAAAACCTCTGCTCTTTAATAGGACAAATGTTTCAGAGCGTTCCAGAATTGGTCCGTTCCTCGAGCAGTAGAAAAATGTGATTTTCTCAGACGATTCATCATTGGTTACCTTATTTCCGACCTCCAGCGTTTGAAGACAGCCGAAAGAAGCATTTAATCCCAGCCACAAGACATGGCGAGGGTTTTGTGATGATCGAGAGTTCTATTTCTTGGAAATCCGCCCCAGGGCCAGTGATTTCCATCCATTGAAGAAGAATAAATAGCCGAGAATATTTTGGACTTTCGGGTGACCAAGTTCATCCTTCTAAGATGACCTGATAGAACAATCTGGTTGATTTAAAATTGATTAGAAACCTCCAGAATCACGAGACTACAACATCCGCATTTGACTGAGACATACAATCGCATTGAACCACGCCTAGTCACACGTGATACACGTGATTGCGACATCTTTTGGAAACAGCCTTTTCTGCAGGGCTCAAATGAATCCCTCTTGATTTTCTTTTTGCTTCCTTAAGATTCTGTTTGAAGAGTTTTTTAGAGGTTCCAATGGGCTATTTCGTACTCGTTCCCTAGCTTAAAGTGATTAACATGCTATTTCTGTTGAGAAATATAGTATAGTAGGGTTTTTTGAAATGTGTTTAATTTTGACAAAAAAGGAAAAGAACAACCTTCACTTTATTTTAAATTAATGTCTTAATAACATTCACTTACTAGATATTCCAGTTTAAAAAGAGTAATGTGTGAGCTTGGTTTGATTTTTCAGTTCCAAGGTAAAGACAAGCCCACGCTTCACTTTCTACATTTAGGGATGTGACGCAATTTCCTTGGTGAGTGGTTGCTACGCCTTTGTCCAAGGACTTGGCAACAAAGACCAATGTCCATTATGCTGTTCAGTTGATTTGTAAGTTATTTAATTAAATGAACACCTTTATTTTAAATTAAGGGTTAATTCGTTTGTTTTAACTGTAGGGCATAACTGAACCCCTCCGCTGTTTTTGTGGCTGAATACATTTTTTAGACCCGATTTGCTTGAAAACGTGAAGAATAGTTCATCTATGAAGGGATTTCACTGTTTTGGTAGATATGTGAACCCTTCCCGAGACTCAAAACTACACAAACTTCACTAACTGATAAATCCATTATAAAATTTAAACTGACTGTAGACAAGGATGCTTAATGCCATTTGAATTAGTATGGGTCTTAGTTTTTTATTTGTACGAAATTTAACTGCCAGTGTATGATTTGGGTCAAACTGTTCGCTCGATAATTTGTTCCTTTGCAGGAACTTAATTAGTCTTAAGTACCAAATGATTTTGGTTATATTTTGATTTAAAAAAATTGCATGTTACAAAAATAACTCGAAAATTTATTGTCCAGTAGCATTTTGGCTGTCGTAAAGACAGTGCATTATTTTTTACTGATTGAAGAATGCATTCGCAGAACTCAGTGCATACTCTAATGATCCTAATTTTCTATAACAAAGATGTTTCAATCCGAAAACTAAATTGCGTCGCATTCTGTATTTAAACAGAACCTAAAATAATTAGTCTCTGTCTATGGAAATGCATAATCAGTGGGATTTTGCCTGCTATCCCTTTATGGACCCTAAATTTGGTGAATTAAAAGTGGAATGATTCATCTGGTGAATGTGGAGAGCATTATTTGGAATCTCATCTTAGAATTCTATGATGTGCTTCCTCCACACCATTAATATCTCCCCTACCTTGATACGAAATTCCATAAAGAATCCTGCGGACACAGAGAGTTTAGCGTTAAAAATGGAGCTTAAACTGGTTAGATGTTAGATTTTTAACTAAAAGCAACTAACAGTGATGACTTAATTTTACTAAATTACCAAAGAATATAACAACAATTTTAGAGTCAGCTGATAACCATTGTAAAAGTGCCGGAGGAATAGACGCATTTTATTAACGCGTAGGAGTTAAGTGCTCTCAAACAGATTTCCTTTGCGATACAATGCGATCATCTTTAACCGACTATATTAAACGTTTAATCCACTACCGCCTCGTGATTTTGGCAGAGGCTTTTCATCTATTTCCATGATTTGTGGCGGCCTGACACAAAGCCTGTCTAGCCTTACCGGACTCCCCCGCAGCCAATGAAGTCAGAGTCATTCTCTTCAAAGTCACACTTCAAATGGTGTGACCTTGTGATATTTACACTATGTAATGATAGCAAATGCCGCGTTGAATAAAATTGCATTTATAATTCTAGGTAGGTTATGATTTACCTTCGATATTCGGCAAACATCAAAATATTTTTTTAAATTATTCATACTATAAATTGCATTGATTTTTAAAAAAAAACTATCAATTTTGGCATTTTATTCCAGTTACGCGTCATTGATTAGAATTTATCCTTTATGTTGGAAAAAGCTGGCCTTGAAGGGTAAGAGGGCGTTATGAATTGTTCCTAGCTGAGTATGATGTGGGTGCAAATATTCAACCTGCAAATATAAAATTGTCCATCGTTGTGGACATAATGTCAGCATTATCATTCATTCTATCAATAGGGAAAATATTCTCATACTTGGAATCACGGGCGGTCGTGTTATAGTGTAAGGTTGCATAAATTGTCCTATCTCGCCGTTTCAGGTTTGACTGTTCAACGAGTTCGTGTGAAACTCCATATCGAAAACAGTGGCACAAATCTAACCGATGTCTTGGTGTGAATTTTTTGTCCCGTCAATGTGCAATACAACCCCGAAACAGGCCTGTATTAGAGTTCACGATCGTGAAACCACGAATCGAACCAGTAGTTTTACCAAATTAGAAGACAGTTCCTGGTAATGATGCCAGACTCGAAAACGCAGGTCTCCTTCCGACTTGTAGCAGTTTTTGTGCAGTTGTGGGATGATCGCATGCAGGGTGGCCACCATCAAACCAAACACGGAAGATGTGGACCTCGATCTTCTCGGGATCAACGATTTGGCTGTTGGAAATGACTCCCAAGGCACCCTTCTGGTCTCTATGGTCTCTGATTGCCTGGTGAGTGACTGTGGAGATCCGGAAAATCCAATTACCACTCAAGCACAAAATAGTGGAAACACCTTGAAAAATAGAAAAATATCTGTTTTAATATGGTGTAGGTTCACCACCTTTTGCGGTCTCGATTACAGTTTCAATTCTCCGAGGCATTGATTCATGCAAATTGTGAATTGTTGGTTCCAAAGATTCGTAGCCCATTCTTCTGCAGGTAAAACACCTTCACTCAGTCCTTTTAGAGACGATGGCGGCGGCGGTGGCGGAAACCGTCTTCTTACTTTAATTCCTGAAATCGACAACCATAAATGCTGACCAATCATGTTAAGGATTGCGGTGGTCGCCAGGTGGTGAGATGCTCAACTTCCTTGGAATGTTCCTCGTCGTGGCTCCATTCTTTAACATTTCTAGCTGCTGTACTGATTGGTGCTGCATTATCGTCTTGAAATATGGCGACAATCCCCCCGGAAATCACATTTTTGGAATAACCATAGGATGAAGAACAAAATTTCTAAATAGACTCGGCTATTAATTCTTCTTCCACTTGGGGTGCCATTTCATTGGCCCGTTGGCCGATTTCTAAGAAATGATTCGCCAGAGTAAATCACATTTTTCCACTTCTGGAGGTTTCTACTCCACCACTCTAAACGCTTTGAAACATCAGTCGTCTTTATGTATGTGCCCTATTCCGGCCATCGTGTCAATAAGCGCCTTTCGATTTCCAATTCAGTCCCCGTGTATCCTTCCCAACCGCTTTATTCCAAACTTCGATTTACTGGTCAGCTTGTGTAGTATTGGCAGCACGGAGGTAATTAAAGTCTCGACGACAGCGCCAGCCTCGTGTAATGATGCTTGAGGCAAACCATGTGGCCGAATGGTGTCTTTTTGTGCTCAGCTGTCCATGTTACACCTGCCGCAAGTTTATTTCTGGGCCTGTTGGTCATTATACGCCTTATGCTTTGCCTTTCAGTCCCCTGCGAATCCTCCCCAACCACACTCTCACATGTCAGGGCTGGCACACCGCCGAGGATGGCGGTGGTGACTGCATGACCTTGGCTCTCTTTCGCCCTCAGAGGGTCTTCTGGCTAGTGGCTTGCCCTTGACGCCGCAGTTCATGTTCTGGTCAGTCGACCACTTGCCTGCCGAAGCGGAGGCGGAAGCAGCATCTGTTGCGGGCCTCGAGGACTCGATCAGGGACAAGAAGATCGAGAACCGCAGAAGGGTCAATGTCAATGGGACTTCGAGGGGAGATGATAGAGCGAGAGAGGACTTCCTCGCGGGACTTTTGGAGGAGGAGGAGAAGAAGTAGGCGGAGTAGGAGGAAGAGGAGTCGATGGATAATGAGGATGATGACGACGATTCGGACAGTGATTGCGATTGAATGTCCTCACTTCTCCGGTTTTGAGTATAATAAAGTTTGGCGTGTTTTGTAATGAATGTGCTTTTGTTTGAACGAAAAGTTTGGCTGGTTCAGCTGTTTTGAAGCATTGAGACTCAGAGGATATAGCGGTGGCTTTGAGTAACTTTCTTGGATACTAGGAACAATTACATGGATTTAGAGAGATGACAATTCTCAAATCCAGCTGGCAATTAACAAAGCCACAATCTGGGGTTCGTTAAATCATTCCCATGAACATTGCAAGTGTTTCGATGGCTATCCGCGATTGATCCAGCCAAAGATACACAGAGATGACAAATTGGATTTTCTTGTTATGCGGCTTGGTTGGACAGGATTAAGACCCATCCCTCTTTACAATCTTCACTGAATTACAACTTAAATGCGACCTAATACGCCTTATCAATAAATTGCATTTGAGGTTAATAGAGTGCCAAATATTTCAGTCTTTATGGATGCTTCGAGATGTTAATTTTGATTGGAATATATCCGACCGCAGTTACTCTCAACGTCAGCAATCAACTGCTATCCAAACAGTGTTTGAGCCTAACACCACCACTGGTTATGCATGTAACCGGTCATGTTGTGCTCCATCGAAAGTAAGTTTAAAGGCGGTAGTAACAAGCTGATTAACTCCTTCAAAGTACCGTCCTCATGGGAATATTGAATGCAAAATGATAAACTATTATCCAAACAGCATTTGATTTTTAGAATAATAAATCCATAACATTCAGCAATATTACGAATGACTAATTTAACAAATGCTGCGGCCTTGAAAAATAGCCCAACTCACACATTGAACTCAGCGCGACTTCTGTAAACTAGATAAATCCTGCTGTTGTATTATGGCTTTTGGTGATTAGAAGACAGTCTAAGTGGAGTTGTACCCGTGTCGTAACTTAGAGCCATCGAAGAAACAACGCGTATTACATCGAGGAAGTTGAGGAATGTGCAGCGGACAGTGCCAACTCAGCTTGGAGCGTAGGTGGTTGTATATTGTAGCCACTTTAGATGAAAGATGATTGGTCTGGGAGTGTGAGTTGAGTCGAGAGTTGAATTGAAGCATGGGTCAGGTGTGGAATCGTCATTATCGTTGGGTTAAGGAACTTGGCCAGGTAGCTTGAACTGGTGCTGGAAACGTTCGTGTGATTTGACACCGGGAAGGCTGCTGCTGCGGGAATCGCCTTAAGCCGAAGGAACTAGTTAGGGGTCCATCCTGGTAGATATAACATCGGAGGGGTTGGTCGATCTTCCCAATCACGTAAACGTAAGCTATATTGGGGTTCTCTCCAAGATGAATTAACTGTCCCTTTTAAGATGCTCCCACTTCAGGAGGGGGAGGAGGGGACGTGCGCACCGAAACGTTTATTAGAAGCCTGTCATGTGTGTTTAGCCTGGGTAGTACACCCAAACGGTTTCATGTGGCAAGGAGCAAAGGGTCATGACTCAACTTGGATTGGCGACAGGGGAGTCCGGCAACCAGGTTTGGGCAGGCTTTGTCTGGTCTGCTGAAGTCACGCTGAGCTCGATGTGAGTGTTGGGCTCTTTTCCAAGGCCAAATATTCTTTAAGTTACGTTCAATTTAAAAAGGTAAATTCAAACGAAAGTTATGCAATTTATGCTGCTTAAATGGCATTTCAGTACCCTGAGATGTGTCCCCAACAGGCTAACCCACTTTTCTTCGCCTTTCAGAGGATATTCCAGAGAAGTTCGAACAATCGGAGAAGCCGCGGAAGAATGGTGTCGCGAAGACGCAGAAGGTCGACTAGTCCCTTTTACCACCCCCACCCTTTCCTCTGACTTGTAAAGTCGAGAATTTCTGTGCTTTCACTGCTTCCCCGGCGTCTCCATTATTCCCTTTATACTAGAATCCACTTCTGGTCTGTCTGCATTTTTCTCCTGCTTTTTTAAAGTAGGGGTGGCTGCACATAGGCCTTGAAGGACTTATATCGTAATCGGTGTGCTAAAACTTCCTAGTCCTCTGGATGTGTGGGCGGGCATTTTTTCAGAAAAGATTGCACTGGTTTTTCTCTAATTGTGTTTTCATCTCGCTGGGTTGAGGCACTATATGTCAGAAGAGTGTACGAAGTATTCGTTTCGCAATACTTACGCAAACTTAGAGACGATCTCTTTTGCCATGAATATGTAGCAGACAAGTCGAATCTTTGTACGACAACTTCCAATCATCAACTATGGATCTATGCCAAAGGACAAAATTAGACAGAACCGCGCTAGAATGAAATCATTATTGTATCCCAAACAATATATAGTTGCCTATTTCTCAAGGAACAGTGAAATTTTAAATCGAGATTGATCTGTGTCGTGGTTGATAACCTTAGAGCCTCTACCTAGATGGATCAACTACCCAAGATAAGAGGAAGAGTCCCAATATCAGAGGGAGAATAGGAGGCGTCCGTGAAATAGTGCTTATTACGGATGCGTGGCTAAATTAGGTTGACGTGGTTTATCGATAAATACCTTAGCTATCTAGGTTGGGGTAATGGAGCCCCTAGAATCACGAGTCTACAACAATCGCATTTGACCTTTTCAGTAGAACTAACATGAAACCCTGCTTATATCTGGGGACTTTATTACTGTATAGCATTTTTTTAAATCAATATTTATCAATCTGTTCAACAACAGTTCTATAGAGGTGCAAACATATAATTTGGTGTTCGTTCATTAGCCTTGAGTGAATCCACTGTATGCGACGCTTAACATTTGGGTAACCGATCCATGTTTTGCTATGAATACTGGTAAAATTCAGTATTAATAGAATGAATAACAAATGAATGAGAAAAATAGTTTATTTATGTTGTTGTCTCCTTGAGTTTCGTTCTTAAAATGCCTATGTGGGTGTGTGAGAAAAATGACTTCCATTTTTCAAATGACGCGTTAACTTGCGTTGACCAATCGGTGTGAGAATGGTAAATGTCTGAATGGGAGCCAATTAGAGACAATTAGAGGCTACTCAGTGCTGGTATAAATACCCTTCCATTGCGGCACTGCAGTATGTTAACGCCATGAAGCTAATCTCAGTGCTTTATTGTGTGATTTTTGTGATCGGAGCGAAAGGTGAGTAGATGGATAGTCTTTGCTTACTGTTATATGAATATGAGATACCTTCTTAAAACATTTTTCTCTTGCTTTCCTTTAGCCGCAAATGATGGTAAGCACTCTTTGTAGCGCATCCTAAATATCAACCAATTTTAAGTATCAAATTTTGACTTATGTAGTGTTCGAAAATTCATTTATTTGAAGAATAAGTGGTCTTTTTGTTCTAAGATATAAAATGGGAAGATGTGTGGGGATCACGCTTAGTTGCAACTCCAGATGGAGCATATGGGCCGATGTTTATGGAGAGATCGGAAAAATCGGTTAGTCGAAGTCGGATATTTCACTTAGCTTTTTTCCATTTAATCTCATATTTAACTTCGTTTTAGTCTGTCACTGTTTTCCTCAAAGACGATCCGGAGAAAGGACATCCGGTAACATTTAACGTCAACAATACGTGCTCCATTGATGGACGTTTGTTAGGCTCAAACTGCTCTGAAGATAAAAGTACGTAGCTGTTAATTAAATTCGATAACAGCAATTTCTTTTTAGAGGCAGGTCACTATTCCATCAGCGTTGATAACGTTACGGAAATCGACAAAATAGGCGTCCCTAGTAGTCCCATTTTGGTACTGGCTTCGGCCTATTTCTTTCCACGATGCACTTTCCCGACGCCCATAACAAGTATGAATGCTACAACGTGATTAAATCTTAAACTTAAATTTAAATACGATCGATGGTTTCTTTTTTGCTTTGCAGATAAAATACTCTTCAATTACACGTTTCCTTTCTCTCGATTTGAGGCCAACACTGGATTTGCAGAGGTCGAATTTGCTATAAAGTATGATCGCACCGAGGAATATACAGCATATGTAAATTTACCAGATTGGCCAAATTTATCACTGTGCAAGAGTATGGTATTTTGAAATTATTTGTTTTCGTTGTAAGGCCCATCTTTACGTTGATGAGATTCTTGCGTGTTCATTTGATGGTTGGGAGATCAAAAACAAATCATGCAGTAAGATTGCTTCGACTAGCTGAAATCTTATTATCTTTCCAATTTATCAACAAAACTAATTATTAACTTTAAAAAACAGCTTTTGTGGAAGTGCTGAATGATGACCATTACGCAGCCGTCTATCGTGTGAATATAACCAAAGGGGATAGAAATCGTACACATCTTTTGTTTGGTGGCTCACTGACGGGTTTTGTTGCCGCCTCCGTTGACTGGACAAAGCAAGGTAATTGTGCTTTAACTTTTTTTCCAAAAGTTTTTGATTAGTGTGTAATATTCACCGATTTTCGTTCAACTTTACAGGTTACTCACCAGAAATAGCGGAGTGTATGAGTGAGTAAAAAACCTTATTGGCTTTTATAAGGAAAACAAATGAAATATAGTTTCGTCAGTGGTACAAAATGAAGGAAAATAAATTGCAAGATTTATTTAATTTTAGAGTACAACAACTCGCCTGGTAAGTTATGCACTGAGAAATAATGTGAATAAACTTGTTATTTAATAGACTGGAGAAGACACGGAAACTTACAGTTTATTTGTATTATAAAAGGAGTTTAATTTACAAAATACCCTGTTTCATGTATTTCATATATTGTCAGTTATATTGATCAATGAGATGGGAAATTGCGTTAATGTAATGACTTACCAAATTGAATATTAAACTGAACAGAATTTGACATGCTTTTACGTGTTTGCAGTAACAACCACTACCTTGGCTGCGACATCTCCAACAACAATTTCATCAACACCGACCACCGCCACCAGCGACACAGCAACTAGCATATCACCTCCGACAACTACCATAGAGAAGCCCGATGTAGATGGATCTGATGATGGTTCAGGCTCTGGATCTAGTTCCGATTCTACTCCGGTTTCGGAACCGGGTTCGAATCCAGACACGGACGCTTCATTGAAAAGTTAGTGTCATTTCCTATTGCGTTGGTTTCCTCAAATGCGTTTGCAGTGGCTCAATGAAGTTTTTAATTTGCAGGCACAACTTCAATTGGTAGGCTTATGATTGATTAAATCACCTAAAGTATTTTCAACCCCACTTTATGTCCTTCATTTAATACGCGTTTTAATTGCAGGACATATGCTGACTGCAGGTATTTAAATCGATTGGGTTTTCACTTCACTTCAACCCTGAGTGCGCAAGAAATTGAGCATAAACTCTTTGCTTTTAGGTTCCTCAATGGCTCTTGTCTTGGCGTTTCTTACATTTTGATTGGCCTCTTTAATATGCGAAAAAGATTTGTTGAATTTATTTGTTAGAGGTTTGTAAAGATGCATACATAATAAAAGTATAAGCATTACTTTAATGTGTTTTTTCGTTAATTTTACTTCCAAAATGTCAAAGAATTTTCTAAACTTCTACAAATGCAAAAGATTGTGCTTTGTTAAGACTACACTTAAATCCTCACTATGTGCAGATTAAAATTTTGAATCACCAAATCATCGTTGTCGTGAATATCGTAGGCAGAACTTTTAGCCTGCTACAGCCAAATTGGAATCGCTTGTGGCAAATAGCTAAGACGTAAAATGAGTTTTGCATAGACGTTTCGGGCGTATAAGAAAATGCAGCCATATATGTGTAATGCCTTAAGCCCTGGTTTCAAAAAATAGTGCAATATATTTTCTCTGCCGGTAATTCGAAAAGAGCAATTTAAAACAGGAATGTGGGCAAATAGCTAAGACGTAATGGCCCACAAAAGCTAGTTCACAGGAAATAATAACAAATTGGGATCTTAAGTGGATCGTCTCTTTCGGCTACAAAGCATTTTAAAGGATTTTGTCTGCTATTTAATAAAAACATGTACATTTACATTAAATACTGCACCTCACAAATTAAATTAGTTAATGAAACACAATTTGACGTGGTTAGATATAAAATGCGTTATTTAAACAAGATCGTTTAAAATTTGGCAGAGTTGTATAACATTCCTGCCAGCGGGAATGTTCCTGGGAATCAGCGGAATATTACTACTCAAGAAAAACACAAAAATAGACTGCAATTTCTCCTTTTATCACAAAATTCAATCACAGAAAAACTGTGTTGTAAAAATGCAGTGAATCGCGTGGAATCAACTGCATATTTAATAAAAGGACTCGAATTAAATGGACCTTTTGCTGTTATCGAATCAGCTTTAATAGATCACCTGAGGATAATTGTTTCTTGGAAAATACACTTATATTCTCAAAACATTATAGAGGCGCTATTATCACATTCGCCTAGCAATCTAAGTGAGCTCTCGGTGAATCCATTTCCTTAAGCAGGGTGCTTGTCGGTAAATACATTAAATTAATTTTTAGTGACGATTAGTCCATTCGCACATAATTAAATGCAAATGGAAGGGATTGTAAATTAATCAGCGTACGCCAATATTTAAGTTCGGAATCAAGTTAATTTGAGGTACCGAAAGGAAAACACGAAGCGATTTCATTTAATGATCATGTCACCACATAATTTCCATTCCAAATGAATGGCATTTATGGAGTATTTGCGATGTCTAATGAAACCGAACAATATTTTAATACTAAGGAGCATTAAACTGACCATGATAAAATCCTGCTAACATGGAAGTACTCAAGAGTCAATTGAAACACTAAAATGTTACTAGGTCAAGAACTAAAACTCAACAGGCGAAGCGACTAGAAACCTTCACTGCTTTATGTAAAGGAAAGCATGGAGTTGAGTTTGTTCAAAAGGATTTGAAGCTGAAGTCCGTGGAGAAGCATAACCTGCTTTATGCGTTGTTTTGGAATCGCCAAAAATGCTTAATTCAACAGTTCATCGTCATCTTCACAAACTTGGGGAGTTGCTAATGAGTACTTTCTCAAATTTCGAGTTAGCATCTACTCTTCTCTCCGCCATTCCCGCAAATTTTTTCTGCAATATTCGATAGTTGACCTATGATCATAGAGCGAAATGTGAAGCGTCGTGGACAGTGGCAGGGTCACAAGGGGAGAGACCCAGCCACTGCCGCTGAGAAGGGAATCTCATGGAAAAAGGTTCTTTTTCAATCTGGTGCATCGCCAAAGAATAATACAATTTTAATTGTTGGCACCTGATGCAGCAACAAACAATGCCCAACTTGACCGTCAAAATTAAGAGCGCTTAAGGAAAGAAGGATCGAAAAGGGTTGACGTTTCATCAAGAAATTGCACCACCCCACACAGCCAGAATCACGGCAAAACCGATCCAGAAAAACAATTTGTTGAGTGGAAATTTTTAGACAAATCTAAATGGGAATCGGTGGAGTAGGACCATTTTAGAGGGAAAAAGCAATAAAATTAGCGAGCGGACTTAGATCGTCTTCATCTTCTATGGAAGAGTAAGGTACCATTTGGATCAAGTCAAAAGAGATCAGATTTTTAACTCCATGAATAAAATCGATGAAGGCTTATACATATTGCCTTGTATGGACTCCAAAGAAAAAGGGTTTTGGAGCACAGAATTTCATTCGTCTTTAATCATCTAGCATCATTCAGTATGTGTCTTGTCGTCAGTTATCAACTGACTTGAGGATGCATAGAAGTCTTCAAATTTAA
>JAQIVA010000080.1:0-14173 GCA_034697525.1 Lithobius microps | reverse complement strand
CACCAAAGCCTTAGGCTACTATACCAGCCTCACCACCACCTTAGTCAACATTCTGATGGAGGTAACTCCAGGTGCATACAATTCACCTGGTCAATCCTGTCAAATATTGACTAAATTGCCTTCTATTACTGCAACAAAAGGACCCTATTGCTCAACGGAATTGGCTACAAAGGCTGTTGATTCAAGGAAGGCAATTACGAAGACCATCTCACGTCACGATCATCAGTCTCTCCGAGCTTCCGTGGCACTCAAAGTATTCAGGTGCCGTTATGGTGGATGCAACAGAACGTTTAATCTGAAATTCCATTTGGTTCTGCACGTTTTGTTCAATCACATGGGAAAATACGAGGTAAAGTCGGCTCAACCCACTGCGCCCGAGATAGAGCCCATCACCGTTTCTCCGACACTTCCGCCAGCAGGTCCTGTAACGAATGTGAGTTCAATCGAACTACGTGGGTCGTTGAATAGAAGCTCGAGACGGTCTGACGCAACGCCTGAGGCTTCCGCGCTGGCGATGATGGCCAAGTGGGGGAAGGCACCCTCGATGCCCCGTCGGTACTTCTGTCCCTTTCCAGGATGCTCTACCATCTGTTTCAAGCTCAATAATCTAGCTCAACCTCATAATCTATAACGAACTATTAATATCATCTGAAATCAAATGTTGAGTATGTATCAATTTAAAACAAATTGAAACAATCACAATTCATACGGAATTTCAGATATGTAGCGCTTTGAGTAGCGAAATATTCGAATTTCGATATCCGTTTAATTGAAAACTTAGTTTAGATCCGTGCCATGTATTTTTCCAAATATATTTGTCTTTGCTATCAAGATCATTTTCAAACGATTCGATTATACTGATTGGATTTGGCAATTACACCATTGAATCACTTTGCTCTTGGATGTTAATTAAGTAGTACAAAATGAAAACGATTTGATTTCTCTCTAGATACACAAGCCTTTGCTTCTTATGATGGATTTGATATACTGTTCTGGTCATACAAAGTTACTAGTAATTTGTACTCAACGTCGGCCAACCAGCAAGCACATCGATCAAGAATGCTACACACAACTTCACTCGCACGACCCGATCATTTTCACATTAAGCCAGTGTCTGGACTTCAATCTTTCCAGTATGAAAGTGGAGGGAGGCCAGATATTTGGCGTGGACTTTCAGAGCGGACTTTGATGAGTGCACATACCTAGGCGGACGCCAACCAAATGCTCCACACGCTATATTCAATTCTGTTCCTATTTACCTGTATGCTTCTCAACCCATCATGCTAGTTTAATGGTTCATCTTGTTGTTCAGAGATGATTGAAGCAGCTGGGATGAAATTGACCTGTAGTTGATAAACTTATTGAGGTAAGCATAAAAAAATCAAGGCTTACTCAATATATATCGACGCCTGTAGAAATTAGGAATTATAACCATGGTTAAGTTTAGAAGTCAAATGGAAGCTAAGCCTACTAAAATATTAATCGCGAAGGAACAAGTGAATATTTATAAAAAGAGGATAGAAGTTTTAATTAGCAGCTATCATCGGGTTCCATCAGAGAGGATTTGTTGTTACGGGGAGGCTTATTAACTTCCTTTTCAACGGCGCGCCCCATGCGTACTAATCCATTGTGGAATAAGATCTGGTGACTTAGGAGGAAGAGATAAATTTGATATAGCGTAATGATGACAATTCTGGGTTTTAACCACCAATTTTAGGAATACTGGTTGTAAGAACTAATGAACTTTAGTGATTCTAACATACATTTAATAGCAATGTATTATTTGAGAGATCCGCAAGTTTTAAACACGACTTTTTTACAAAAATGATAATCAAACCGTAACTCTATGAATACTTCAAGGACCTTTCAATTGTTCGGTGCGGTTTATCAAATACTTGATGGAAGATAGGATGGAGAACAATTTACCGTCGGTTTATATTTGATTAGGAAAGCGTGAGAGAACAATGGTTGTGAATGCGGATTTTGCTCTCCTCTTCTCCTCTTTTGCCAATGCGTTTACTTCTTCAATGTTTCCTTATTTGACTAAGCCTTAGGAGAGAATTCCCTTGCGTACTAATCGGATTGTGGAATAAGATCTGGTGACTTAGGAGGAAGAGGTAAATTTGATATGACGTAATGATGATGTTCATCATGAGTATCGAAATTAAAGCAAAGTTTCCACTTGGCATCGCCTAGAAGATCTCAGTTAACTGATTCTTTTCCTTCTGCATTTTCTTGTATAAAGAAATAGATCAGCAATATTGAATCTAGAGGTGCAATGAGAATCGTGAAAAGTTGGAAAATTTATTTCAGCTTCACGTAAAATATGTCAGAGATTGGAAACTGTTTCACGGTCCTCTCTCTCTCTCTCAGAATCTTGTTTCTTACTGGGAATTGATTCACAATGAAAGTTTCATTATAGGGATTATAGGAACGGTTTTGAAGTCGTCTTCTTCTACTCTACAGCCCAAACTTTAATTTATATTGAAATTAATTTAAAAGGCTACTCCGTGACCCAAATACAGTTAGTAAATAAACAGAATATTATGTGTTTCTTTGCAATTTATACACATGAAAAAATAAGGTGTGATTTTGCAATTAATTTCTGAATGCACTTAGGAGGTAAAGAGGTAAGTTAGATTTGATAGATTGCTCGATAGATGTTTTGATGGGCAGTATCCTTCAAAGTGTATTATAATCACTGAATGGTCACAATCATTTAATCAACCTCACTTGTCTTCATTTTGAGGTGGGGATATTTATCCGAAATACATTTTGTGTGAAATTTTAAATCAGAACACCTTCCATTTTGATGGAAAATCAATTTGAAGGATATATCAAATTGGTTTGATGGCCTAAGCTTACCTGGTTGTAAAACAGAGTGCGCCACACCACCCAATTTGGCTCTGCGTATTTTTTGTGTTTTCCCTTTTGCCAAAATAATTTTTCCACGATTTAACAACAGTTTCTTTCGCAAAGTTAGCATTCGTATTTGCAGTCTATTCAATTGTTGAAACAATTGCCATTAAGGGTTCTGTAAAAGGATGATCCACTATGCTTCTCCAATGATTTTGAATAGGCTCTAACTCACTCCATTTTACGGAAAAGTGGCAAAAGCTTCAAATTAAAAGCGGTGGTACAAAAAACGAAGAAATTCAATATAACTAGCCGTTGTTTTACTGAAAGGTGTGTTTTCTGCAGGCACGCATTTCCATATTAGAGGATGTCTTAGGGAATACGTGTCCGATTCGCCAACGATGCACAAGTTGAGATTGCTGCTGCAGTTGGCTTTGCAGAAGAAGACTTCAGTGGGGTGCTTATACTCTTATCCGAATCCCGAACAGGATCTGCTAATATCTCCATGATTTCCAACAATGCAATGGCTATCCCAATAGGCGTCGTAGACTCTGTTGATTTTTTATCCGGTTATTTATCACTTCGATAAAACAAATCGAATAAGTAGTACAAGATATGTATTATACTTTCATTCCAACCTGAATGTAGATGGTAGAGAATAATGCAAGTCATAATCGATTTCTCCCTAGATCAGGATCTGTTCAATGTGGATAGTAGGGCTTCTTTAGATGTAGAGCATTATTCCAGGCCGGCATTTGGTCCTACGACAGGATAGAAGCTCAAGTTCCCATCCTTGAGAGTGCAGTTTCATTTATTTTGTCTGTATTATACATTAGCCCCTCTTACTGTTGAATATTTTCGCTTAAATTGATTGATTTTGTTTTATCAAATACAGAAGCTTAAGCAACAAATGAAAACGTTTAACAATAGGTGTTAAGAGATATTTTTAGCAGGAATTTCGAACAGGTTAGACAATCAAATTTACAAGGAGAACACGTTTGGTTTTTAAGTCAAATGGTTTGTGCAGATATAAAATACTAGAGTTTGTGGGCATAAGTGTGTTCAGAATTAACGTAAGTTAGCCGTAAAGTTGAATTCAAAATAGTGGTAAACGGTCTTAAACATATTGGTCAAAGTAATTCACGATACATATGCCACCTAATTAATTAAGTAGATTTTCGAAGGCATTTTAAGGGCCTTTACGTAGTGAAATAGTTAAAATGTTATCTGTTTACATTTTTTTCCTGTAAACCAACAATGTTAGTTGAATGAATGCTTATTTGTTCATTTCTAATATAGAGCTCGAGGATGGAGATTGTGAAATGGTGGTGAATCAAGGTTACGAAAAGGAGAGGCCACGTTATCGTCTATTACACGGTGGGACATAGAAAAAAATTGCGTGAATTTTTGTTAGGCACCTTAGGGCCTATACAATTACAAGAAAGTTTCATCGTACTGAGGTGATCGGCGATCTACAAATCGGTTGACAAACCCAGAGCCTTTCCCCTCTTTCACGGAAAATTGAGTATTCAAATGAGTTGCAATGAAATGAGGATATTGGAGTCACTTTCCTCACTTCTCTAATGGACCGGTGGACATTGAGCCATCTGGAATATACTTATGATGGTTGCCTATTAGTCAGGCCTCCAAACGAAGCACCGATGATGCTAAACAGACTCATTGGTATTTGCAATAAACAGAGAGCATATTTTTTATCTTTTGTTGTCTACTGGGTCTCTTGTAGCCTCCTACTTCTTATGGCGGGATTTTAAGTGTTATAAATTGCGTCTTTAATTCTTTTTGTGTTTCGACGTAATTATCACCTATTTTGCAACCTTAATTAAGAAGTCGTGCTATATACGTGGAGGGAGTACTTCACTGGCTAGTGCTGTGAGTGAAGTTGAGTTGATTTCGTGAATTGCTGGATGAAATTGGTAAAAGTTTCGCAGAAGCATTCAAGGGATAGGTGTTATATAAATGGTCAGAGAAGGAATATCTGCTAATCGTATTTTTAACCTTCACACAAATGTCCACTGCAGAAGAAGAAGAAGAAGGAAAGTCCTTCAAGATAAAAGGCGATTTAAATATTCACAAGCCCTTGAGTCGCTGCATATGCGTACATCTTAAACACATGAAATCGGAGAAGACTCCTCCGTTGTCGAGATTGCTGGCGTTTGTTTTCCTGTGACTGCTGGAGTGTCTCTTAAGATCGTCGCTGGTGGTGTTGGCGGAGGTGTTCCAGCAGTTTGTAATCGGATAAGGATCTTCAATCCACGGCGCTTCGCTGAAACACGAGTTAAATGCGGCTCAACACACAGTAGCCGAGATCCAGCCCATCACCTTTTCACCGACACTTCCACAGCAATCATCGATGTTAGTGAAGTTGAGACTGTATTGCCTGGCATATGCAGCGACTCAACCGGGTGCTCTTGAAGCCTGCAGGGCTTGTCAAATGCTTTTTCGCATCCGACGTGAAAGCATTTGTACTTCCTAGGATTACCACCGGAGGAATCTAAATCGCGCTTTGACTGGTGAACAAGTATATTCTCAACAAGATCCTCTTGATTGACATGTCGACACCCATTAGCACTCGTATGAATACCTAAATCGCCTTTTATCTTGAAGGACTTTCTTTCTTCTTCTATACTCGATATTTGTGTGAGGGTTAAAATTGCGATTAGCAGATATTCCTTCCACGAACTCTATATCAGAAATGAATTGGGTTGTGTTTTGCACAGCCAATCAACCTCTAGGCCAAATGGGTGTCCAATGCATGTCTAGATTTCTATACATTGTTTCATGGATATAGCTTTTGTTTTTTTAAAAATTGGCATAGTAAGAACTCGAAAATCAAAGCATTTTTTCAAGTGATATTGCTTGTTTGCTATTAGTAAAACGCTAAGCTAGCGCAAATGCTATTTGAGTGTGTAAAATCGTAATAGTATTTCTTTCGGTATCAAGACCTAATCGAGGGATGTTTAGTCCTTTTTAGCATTTGAACAGACGAGATGATCATTAGTTATTAGAAATTCGTATGTGTGCAATATAAACTTTAGAGAAATATGCTAAATTAACCATGTTTAGAGCTGCATTGATGTCTAATTGAAATCCCGGTCTTTCGAGACTTCCTTTCAACATCGGCCCTTGAGTCAGAGAGCAAGACTTTGGAAAGAACAGAGGCTGGAAACAAATGCATCTTTTGAGTAATGGACATCAATCAAGCTGGTCGCATGCTAGCAGTCATTGTATTTCGATATTTTGTTTAAAAAGTACCCCAATAAATCCTCTTTATAAGTATGATATGAATAAGTTGCTGCAACTCTTAATTGAAGTAGTCCCACCGATTTAAATACACAAATATTACCGAACTGAATAATTTTTGCGGTACAAATGATGCAATTTTCAGATCAAAATCCCTATGGAAAATTGTGATTCTCCTTTTCCGAACCACTTCAATTTTGTTTAACTTGAAAGTTATATTTAAAGCAAATGAATTTAATGTTGTAAACTATTTTTAATATACAATTTTTTAATGAAAAAATGAAAAATTACCTTTTAAAGCGCCTTTTTAAAAGGCGCATGGTAGTGAGAAATAGCTCATTTATTTTCAAGAGTCGAAATCGTTTAGTCATATTATGAGAATATTTTTGTTTGCTCTATAGAGGATACGAAATTCAAAGTAAAGGCTAACAAGTCACTTAAAGCAACTCCATTTTAGGAATATTGTGTCAGGTACTTAGGTGATTTATTTCTTCCAAACGGCAAAATTTTTGCGTTATTTTTGTGTGTAAATCAATTTTACATTCCTAGATAAAAATAAGAGCATAACATTAAGCTGTTTAGACAAGAATACGTTTGGTAGCGTTCTAAACTTTGGTTTCATTTGGCTTTAATTATAGCACAATTTGATGAAGTACAATCCATTATAAAAGGTCAAGTCTTTTGCAACCGAAGAAAATCGTTGGCATTCTCCCATATCTTCAGATATGTTGCTGATTGTTGATCTCTTTATCCAACGTCCCCTTTCTAAGCAGATTGAGATGTTCTGAAATAAGCATGAAACATATTTATTGCTAATATTTAGTTAAAACCGTTGTCTCTGTTAAATGCTCGAAGAAAACTTTATATCCGAAAGCCCGAAAAAATCAAATCGATTATGGTGTGACTGGCAATACAGAAAAGAAATAAAATTTGTCTTATACTGAATGGCTTTTTCAAGCATTTTCTGAATGATTTGGCAATTAAATTTTCTTACTAAATCACTAACCGTAGTTTAAATTGGTCATTTTAAATGTCCCTTCATAACGAAAGCAGCTGTGGGTTTGGACGTAACAAAAAACAATTGCATTTGCAGGAAAATAGATATTAAATATCCCAGTTATCTGTCAGTTTAATTCCTGTGTATTTAATAGAAGGAAACTCACTTAATTGGCGGTAATGAATGGCATTTCAAGCACGTCTAGCTCCATAAAAGTGATTCAATGTTATAATTTTCCTAGAGGTCAATAGGTCAGACCGAGAAAAGCAGACAAGATGTGGAGCAATCAAAATTAACAGAATTTATAATGTAGAGAATAGTCCCCTCTTGCAGTGCAATGGAGTGGTTGCGTTTAGCTCATTCAAAGTGAACACCGACAATGAAGTATGCTAGTTTCTCGGAGCTCTAAAGGGATTATTCCAGACTACATTTTGTGTGCGAGAAATGTAGTGTTCATTTTTAAAAATTTGAGCAATTTGGTTAAGTGTTTTTCTACACGTTAGAAGATTCGATGACGAAATGATATCTTCATCAACTGTGATATCATCAACTATAAGTTTATAAATGCTTCAAGCAAATTGACGGGATTTCTTTATATGCAAAAAGGGCAATCTCCTTAAAAGGGACACATGCTAAATAAAAGACACAGCGAACGTTCCAGTTTAATTTAAACATAACATATTTTACTAGCAGAGGTTCCAAAATCAACGTAGGCTGTCAGTTTTCGTACATATGGTTACTTTTACTCGGCCTAGTCAGTGAAGATTACCTCAATAATGCACCTCGGTGCACTGTTCATTAAATCCTTACGTTTCCTTACTTTGAAGACACGACTGAACATTCTCTAAGTTTTCTTTACTCGAGTTGCTTAAAATTACCCCGGTTTTTCGAGCAATGTTCATTTTGGTAGACTCCAGTTCGCCTAAATGAATACGGTTCAATTGGAAATTTTGTGCCGAATCCTTCGAAGGTTTGTTGCAACTTGTCAATTTTAAGCTCGACCGCTTTAGGTGAATATCTACTTCAAATGAGAGCACCATAAAATATCTCTGTTTTTCTCCATGCAGCTTCGATGGATGGCTTTATTTTATGATTCATATTAAATATTCCGCTTATATTTGGTCAGTAGTATTGAGTTTTAACCGTGCCTACACCCGGTGCAAAAACCATAATGCTTTGGAATTATGCAATATAATATAGAGATATGTCTAATCTACGTAAGGTGGTTATAATTGCAAATATATTGGTGTCTCATATGCCTTAATCCACCTGTATATTTTAAATGTAGTTATGTGAACGAGGGATACTGGATTTGAATCACCGAAGAGAGAGACACGAGGTCGGTGGATGAAGATACGACGGTGCGGGTACAGCCCAAAGTGCGGTGGATTATCGGCGGAGACGTCGAGGACTAGGAATCGCTGTCGTATTATGATGACATTTACCGATACCACCACTAGCCGGGGAGAGAGTTTATCACTGGGACAATGGTGCGATCCCCGTCCATTTCACGGAGATCCCCATTGAGGAAGTCACCAGGGCCACTGGAGCCAGCCTCGGTGAGTTTCAGCGTCTCCCCAATCACTTGGCGAATTCTAATGCGACCTCATGCTCATCTTTCTTTCGATTCCTTCAACTTAGACGATGGCGTTACGGGAAAGACCCAACCGCGTCGGGGCTCGGTGTTGTGGGGTGCGTGGTGGTCGTTACTTTGCGACGATGGGGGTGGGAGAGAGAGGAGTAGGAATTGCCCCATTAAAGGAGCTGGCAGTCCTACAAGGCAGAAAACACCACGCAGTCACTCATCGGCCTGTGAAGTGCTAGGCAGGATGGGTAAGTAGTGGCTCACCTTTAATACCAGCGCGAATTGAATACATAAAAGAGATCAAATTCGGGGGGCTCCGGCTTTGGGAAGCCAGCCAGAGCCACTGCACCATCTGCTTGAACCGGTCGAGTTTGACAGACTTCTCCTAGCAGGCAGTTTGAATGCGCGATCCATCATTGATTATCTGATTCGACCACGCTGAAATCAGCTGTTTAGACTTGATGATAGCTCTTTCTCAAACAACATTCATAAAGTGTACTTCAGAGCCATTTGCACTCCTAACAGTTCCAAATCGCTAAACTTTTAATGATAATGTTGTCTAGAATGAGGGAATATTGTGGGAATAATGAATAACTGGGGTATTCTTAATTTTCTTGATTGTATTTCGTTTACTCTAGGCGAAAATGGCTTTAAGGCAAACAGTTATCTGGGTTAAATCCTATTAAATAATTGTTATATACTCTTCAAATCCATGAAATTTTTTAAAAGCCAATTATCTTCAGGTTTATGTTATACGTAACCCATGATTCCGCTGCTTTTTGAAAAAATAGACTTTAGAAGACGTCGTAAAGCAAAAAGAATTCTCATTGTGTTGCATCTGTTTTATTCAATTCTTTTGTCTAATAAATTCCATTCTATTGTAGGCTTCATATCCATCATCTAACTTGCAACCCGCTCTGAGAGAAGCTTAGCCCGTCTTCACGTGGTGGAGTTGGGCCCGAGTCCAAATAACTCGGGTCTTCGACTTTGCGATTATATAACATACACAGGGTGAGTAAGGCCTATCTGACACCAATATATTTTCAAATAAAGCCAACTTCTTAATAATTAAAGCAGTTTTAAATTCCGAAGATCCCCTGGCACACACAACTACTAGAGCTAATGAAATGAAAGAATAACACTCTGCTATAATGTCAATGAGAGCGAAACATATCAATATAGAAACTGGAAGATTTATAAAAGTAGCCAGATCCTGAGTTAGCACAGATAGAAGAGAGCAGCTGAATGATGAAAACTGAAAAGAATTTGCCACCAGCAAGAGAAAGCAGCATTATCAAGGCACTGCTGACTCACTGAGAACACCCGAGTTTGTTGTCAAAAGAGTGGAGTGCACAGCATGATCGACGAAATTCCACCTGGGAAGTCAATGCAACGACATCGTGACAGCCAAAGATCTTCAAGTGTCTAAAGGAACAATAATGAATGTTGTTTCTTATCTAGATTTGGGATGGAAATAATACGCTCATAGGCGTCGTGATGTTACATTTAATGGAAGGAAATCGATTCCTAAGTAAATTGAGGATGCATGTGCGGATTTCAGCAACGAGATTTCCAGCAACAACAGTGATGGTTTTCCTTTCTGTTAGCAGTGAAGGCCATCCTTCCTTATCATTGCACCTCCCCCAGAGAGGGCCTTTAAATCAATGCAGATGGCTATGTCGTCGAGAGCGTTCAAACCATCGTTATGCTGACTCGGATAGACAGCGTAGGGGCCTTTGGACGAAGGACCTATGTGGTCTTCCCAAAAGATTCTTCTCCATCCCATAACGCTCTCAAAAACCGGGATTATATGACCGATGATTTGCATGATTATGTCACAACAAACTTATTCGCCTTTGGGGGGAGTCGTTGACAAGGAATTTAAACAGCATCCCCATAACTCCACATACTCTGCAATTTAGGTCTACGAAGATGAACTTCCGAAAGTGATCACAATCAATTCTCCTGCTGTGCCGAAATCCCCGCGACCCACAACTATTCGGTTTGAAATTCTTCAACCCGTTTTCTCTTTCTACTGTCCAAACCATCTTAATATCCATGGATTTCTTCGGCGATCCATGAATGGACACGGTTTGCCATTCGAAAATTGACAAGAACGACTCGTCCTTGATGCAGTTAATGTTTTCTCTAACCACCTCGCATTTTACCATCAATTCTATGGCCAACTCCATCTTCCCGCTTTTTCGATGGCCCATACAGTTTTGTTGCAGTAATAGAAAGTGAAGTGGTCAATGTTTGACATGATAGTAGCCTAAGGCTTTGATGGTATCAATGATAGCCGGCTTCAAGGCGCTCACGTCAGCTCTTTCATCTGCCACAATGGCATTTGTTGCATTTAAAACAAGATGGTTGAGACGATTCGCAAACTGGATGCAAAATTGGGACCCTCCCAAAAGAAACAGTGCTCGATAACCTCGAGAAAGAGCTGTTGGGGTTCGCTCGTGCTGTGTTAGCATATCTGATGACATGGCAGATAATCTATTCGGTGGAGGAGTTACGGAAGTGCTTGGCTCCTGTTGTTGGAGGGCGCAATTGGGATTGAGCAAACGCGACCGACTGTATTCGGTGTCCGATGAAGTTGGGACAGCAGACCTTTTCATTGATCCCGTTTCTGTAGTAACTTCTTCTGAGCAATTTGTGAAATGCCGACAGCAACCTTCCTACACTCATAGGTTGACTATCGATATCTGAGCAAAAGGTAAGATATTTTTAATTTTAGCCAAATTATATGTAGCTAAATGCTTCTGACATGGAAGATTTTATGAAAGGAATTGCGTTCCTGTTTAGATGAAACTCTCTGAACCAGCATTCATCGAAGGATACCTAATTTTGTCATTTATATTTATGCTAGAGCATTGTTTTATACTTGGACATAAATGAGACATTTCATTTTACGTTTTTTAGCCATGAAGGGAACTACAATAGCAGTGACATCTCAATCAGCCAAGCCCACTTTGCAACTATTAAAATGATCAATGATAGGCAGGTCCAGCTCCACGTTCGGTCTCCACAGCCGATCCATCAATACCTTCCAACAGCACAGACAACTCGAATGGGTTCTCCTCGAGAGCTGACGCCACTTTGAAAGAGAATTTGAATTTGTTTCACAATCTAACAAGCGAGGTTACTTGCAGTAGGGTTGCTGCCGCCACCTATTTGGTCACCTGCAATGTGCCTTGAGGTTTGCAATTTCCCTAGATTTCCAAAAACTTAAACAGCCATTATGCAACCCATCTGCCATTAATCCCAATTCTTGGGGATTCACAGGAACCTCGAATTCAGCTCCATCTGCTGGTATGCTTCGATTTATTTCAATTCCATCCATTAACTAATTTCGTCATCAGAAATTTAAAGTCCCCACACTAACTCAATTCGGGATTCTTCATGTGTCGATCACGACCGGTGTTTGTAAGTAAACACTCGTCTTTTTACTATGAAAGACTTATCAAATAAGTAAAAACCCTGTGCAGCAGTTTCTACCGTCAGACGGTAGACAGGGAAGGCGAGTTAATCGACAAGACACCAACGTCTTCGATGGTAACCCGCCCCAGGATATCAACGACCCGGGGCTTCTTTTCCTCTTCGCCCAGTGAGAGCTCCTTTACACGCAATTGTGGTGGTCGATCGTGATTCCTGGCTAAGCAGAGGATCTGGTGAGTCAATGCCTAATTAGATTTTGCTCTAACCCACACCCCCAGTAGGGTCATTTCAATTTTATAAAAGTTTGTTTGTGTAACTTTTGTGTGTTCCGAGAACCCCGTGAATCCTGAACGACCGCTAAGGTCATGAATGTGGCGATTAAAGGTCGATTTAAATCGTAGTAGTATTGAGTTTTCGGGTTATCGTAAATTTCTATTAGCACCTTGATCGGGGTCAAATAGCTCAGCGAAATTGCTCTTCTCCTAATGCGGGAGCATCTTTGTAAATGAAACCGCCAAAAGAGTTTAGACTGCATGCTGATAAATGATCCTTAGATCGCATCGTAAAACCAAATATATCTAAACAAATAATATTAGTTTAGTTTTTACCAAAGCTACTTTATTCAAAAGTCAAATGATCTTTGCATTTTGAACAAATGAAAACTGTATTGACACTTATGAGGAAATGCTACCTATAGACAGGAACTATGATAATTGCATCTAATTTTTCTAGAAACTGACAATTTCGGGGGCTATGACTAAGCCTACAATGTGTACTGGGTTATGAGGGGGTAGAGCTTTCTAGGTCTGTATGACGAATTTATAGACAAAGCCGAGTCATCATAGATTCTAATTTGTTCAGGTCAACAATCCACGTGGATGCTTGGGCAAATTGACCTAACCCACCCCTCCCCACCAAATCGTTCGATCCATTAAACAGGGTTAATTGAAACCATTACAAATTTGTTCTGACCCGGGGAACCATTCCGATTGGTACATGAGTTGCACAGCCACTACAAAACACTGCACGCTCTTTCTCTTCTCATTCTTACAAGAACATTCACTCGAGATCGGTGGGTTCGTTTGGTGTCCACGCTGGAAAAATGAAAAGGTCTGCTGTAACAACCCATTCTGACGTTGCCAAATTCAGTCGGTTGCGAATGCTCAATCCTAACTACACCTCTGGACATGAGGTGTCAAGCACTTCCGCAACTCCTCCACCCATTGGATTATCATCCGTGCCCCCAGAAATGCTAACACAACACGAGCAAATTCAAAAAGCCTTTCCTCGTGGTGTTGGAGCAGTGCTAACTTTGGGTGGTTCTCAATTTTGCCTCCAGCATGCTAATCGTCTCAGCCATCTCGTCTTAAACGCAACTACTACCATCGTGGCTGATGAGAGAGCTGATGTGAGCAGCTTGACGCCGGATATCATTAACGCCATCAAATCACTGGCCTACTTTACCAACAACACTACCACCTTATTCAACGTTTTGATGGAGGTAACTCCAGGTGCGTACACGCCACCTGGTCAATCCAGTCAATTGTTGATTAGTTCGCCATCTAAAACTGCGACCACGGGGTCAAATTGCTCAGAAGAAGTAACTACAGAAACGGGAAGAATGAAAAGGTCTGCTGTCCTAATTCCATCGGAAGTCGAATTCAGTCGGTCGCAATTGCTCAATCCCAATTGCGCCAACCAACAACAGGGGCCAAACACTTCAGTAACTCCTCCACCGAATGGATTATCTGCCATGTCATCAGATATGCTAACACAGCACGAGCAAACCCCAACAGCTCTTTCTCGAGGTTATCGAGCACTGTTTCTTTTGGGAGGGTCCCAATTTTGCGTCCAGTATGCGAATCGTCTCAACCATATCGTCTTAAATGCAACAAATGCTATCGTGGCAGATGAAAGAGCTGACGTGAGCGCCTTGAAGCCGGCTATCATTGATATCACCAAAGCCTTAGGCTACTATACCAGCCTCACCACCACCTTAGTCAACATTCTGATGGAGGTAACTCCAGGTGCAT
>JAQIVA010000079.1:0-14185 GCA_034697525.1 Lithobius microps | reverse complement strand
TTGGACCCACGCCCACGGAAGTTAACTGGAAACTAAATGCAGCGTCTCGGACCGCTCGGAGAGCCTGACATGCCAAAAGGCGCTGATGATTTTCCAACGCCTCATGCAGCCAACACAACCCTAGCCACAACACGGGGTGTCACCGGCAATCCAATGCAGTGCCCTTCATTCGGATGTGTTTCCAACTTATATTCCCTCCTTTATGGTTCATTATTTATTTCAAGTGGAGCGGTAAATATAGGCTATATTCTAAAATCCTTCGCAAGAAAGTATTATGGAAGTTGTCGATTACACGCAACATCCAACAGCAAAATTGAATATCGAAATAGTAGAAAAGATGCAGTTAAAAAGTGGTTTTAAATGAAAATACAGCATATATTTGATTTACGTCATACGTGTTGTGATGGAAATCAAATTTTATCGATTCCTTAACGAATTTAACTTTTTTATCACAAATAATTCATAATATTTCTAAAACATAGAAAGTTACCGTATCATGCCAAAGTTTTTATTTCAGATGGTCTGACAATTAATCTTAAATGAGTAGCGCTATACTAAAGCTGATTTTAACATATATTAGCATAAAATTTGTTTATATGGCACTGTTGGCTGCTTCGATTAAGAGCTCTGGATGATAGAAGAAGTAAATAAAAAATATATTTGATTATGCCCGCTCTAGAAGAAAGAATGCCGTTAAATTCATGAATCGCAAACCCCTAGTCAGTAACGCGAAATTGGAAATTATTGTGTCGTTATGTCTTATTAAATCGTGACAATTTTTTGCTTATGGCTTTTGAAATATAGGCAATTCTGCAGCCATTATAAGCAATAAAATCGGTTCGCAGTGAGTTGAAATGTCGATGAAGTAATAATGTGAGTGCTGTGAAGTAAGGAAAGCGAATAATGTAAAAAGAAACTTATTTCTTTAATTAAATCCTTCCTAGGCGTCTGAGCCACTGATGGTCTCATGTCTCTTTCTAAGATGCCTTCGGATGTGCGTAGTATATTTATTGATATTAACATATGATTTAATTGGCGACTTAGGAGAGACCCACACACTCAAGGTCCAAGAATTCCACATGTGCAATCTAATGACAACTATTGTGTTAGTGTGTATTTTCACCGCTTTTGGCAAATACTAATTTAATACTTATATCTTCATAATAACCTTTAAGAAGCGAAAAGAGCTTTTCTATAATGCCTTTGAATATGCGCTAAGACGCTGTTTAAATCAGGATCAAATTTGCATTCATAATTGCTGCTTAGGGAAACGAAAAATTGGGGCTTCAAAACGAATAGGTAAGGGATTTAAAACAAGCTTACTATAAATAAAAGCCAAAACTGCGAAGCTTCATGGTATTTATTTCACAAAATATGCATATTTTCAATTACTCTACTTATTCGTTTCATCTTTATACACCATCCAGAAATAATTAACTTAAAATATTATTATTTTGAGTATTCTTTCCAAGGCATCTATAAGGACGTTAACCACTACGAAACAGAGGTTTTGCTTTAGCATACCTTCATAAATATAATGCATTTTTATTATCAATTTCAGAGTGTATCTCTTTCCAATGCATCTAATGCTCACAGGTTTACAGAATTTCCACCTCAGTGGCTTATTACCAAACCAGAACCCGATTCACTTCAAATAAAATCTGCAAATGCGCCTATTACCACACCATCTCACCACCCTTCCGACGCAAACCATATTGAGCAAACTCTCTATTAATCTGTCTCCCCAACTTCACTCTCTATTTCACTCACCAGTGAAACACCACTTCTCCGGACAGCAAATGCTGTTTTCTGGGTTCCGACTCCATTATCACCACCAGCATCAGAACAAATGGGCTGTAGTAAAGGCATTGGTGAAGTTCTACTAAAATCAAATAAACCCGGAATTTTCCCTAGAAACACATTTGCTCATTTTTCGTCATCTTTCATGATTCGAGGATCCTCTTCATTGTGATATATATATATACATTATTTATCACTCCCACTGATCTTTTAAAGATCATCAAAACCATCAACTTTTGCTTCAAATGTTTGCGCTGAAGCTACTCATATTGATTGGGTGGAATTGTTCGTCGATATAAATTCCATGGTTATCCTTATTTCACATTCCGAAAATCGAATTCTTAATTTTATTTGAATGTCACTAAGAGTGACTATTTACCGAGATTCACGTGGCCGTAGGTAACGTTGGTTTAGAATGCAAGGGTTATTCTTCCAAGACTAATTTCCAAATGAAATTCTATGATCATACAAATTTGAAGTGGATAGGATAAATTTCGTCCCAATGTAATGTAAAGTTGCGAGTAATTTTCTCGGTATCATACACTGTAATTCTAAGATCTCTAACGCAAAAAAGACCGAGGATGTAATAAATGTAATTTATGAGAAATCGGTAACTACGCTCAACATGTCATAAATCCTGAACAGGTAACTTCCTGATGATGGCAACCATGGTAAATAAGAGTTGCCGCGGATGTCGAATTAACGAATTATATAAAGATTTTTGGCCAACATACATGCACGGATTAAGTAAAGTTATTAGATGATGAGTCACGAGTCCAAAAACGACCTCGAAGAATACTGTAACCTTTCGTAATGTATACGTCTCTGCACAAGCGCGAACAAATCAGCATACCAGTTTAATTTTGTCACATTGCAAAACTGTCCTCATTAAGAATCGTTCAGGCTAAGCAATTTAAAACACTGCCTTAAAATCCGCTGGCTCGATGATCGTTCGTGGCTACTGCTCCAAAATCAAACAATCAACTTTAGAGGAAGAGATAATATATTGAAATCGTTTGTGTTGGTAGTGTCATTTTAAAAAGCCAGTTGGTTCCTTCTAATCCAGATAATGAATTGTGTCGCATGGAGATCTGAAAATGCCTTTCAGGATTCAAATTGGCAATGCTTGGATAAAAACCTGCAAAATATAGAATACCGATAAAGTCACACGACATAGACGATTTGCTTTGAAATCGGATCTGTGTAGATTCTGGCCGTTAGTCAAAAAATGCACCAAATCAGTGGGCATATTTTTAACGTTGGCGATCAATTAGTCGCGAAATCTCTTGAGACACTGAGTCTTTATTCTACATGCTTTATTCTACATTCACCATATTTAGAAGACTCAAAATATCATGAGCTTGAAATTTTCCACTTATAGGGTTAATGAATAAGCACTGATACCAAACGAAGGTTTATTTGAAGAGGCTTCGGTAGTATATTTCCAAATCTGAATGAGCTATGTGCGCCTTCATTGAGAATAGCAAAAATATTATAAATTATTTATTAACTTGCTCACTTGAATAGGATAATCCATAACTGATACATCACGGCCTGGGTCATCTTTGATGAGGTCAATGATTTTGCCGTGCAGTAAAGTGGATTGGTATGACTTAAATAGTTTTAACAAATCAAACCTATGTATTCTGCGCTCACATTTTCATTGGTCCAAACAAGCTTAAATACTGGATGTGCCCTCTCGATAGTATCAAATTTCACTAGCTGTGCTACTCTACGGTAGTTTGCAACATGAGTGGAAACCGTATTTCCAGGAAAAGCACGTTGAACAAACCCTACAACAAGGCAAATGTGACATCCATATTGAATTCACCAAGTGGTTATAAAGCCACATATTCCCCGGGATTCCGCTTAATGAACCAAAATATACTTCATCCACGCCTACGTTACGTCGGTGTGTGATTGTATCACGGAATCGTCTCAAATGGGAAAATTATATCTGCACAAATAAGGAAAATACCCCAACGGATCGGGACGTATATCTGACCGGGAATAACTTCATCTCGGCTCTCGCCTCCAACGGTTCAAAAGACCAAGATAAAACGATGGTCAATAACCACATCAAGTCCTCCAATACGAATAAGGCAGGCGAGCACAATGGCAGTTCCACTCCATCTCCTCCACCTCCTAAGTTGATTTCGACTACGATGCCAGAGGTGACTACGCACGCGCCTCAAATAAGGCGATCAACGAGTGAGACGCAAAGCCATCGCAAACTCAATAAGTACCTCATAGCTTGTAGGCAAAATGCTCTGCCAGATCGGTTGATGCTTCTTCAGTCAAAAAGCAAAATTCCACCAAAAGGAAACGCCGTTTGGACCAAAAAAGGCAAATCTGGTGCTCATTCGGACTGTTCCGAGCATTCTAATGAGTAGCACTCTATCCTGTTTGAGAGGACGATGACAAAGTGACCCTATCCAAATGCGAGGTGGGCAAAGTGGTGGAATTTCATTTCTATAGGTTATTTATGCAGTTCGATGTGTCATTAAAATTACGTTATACATTTCACAAGACAGTTGGGCTTAGTTGGCTAAAGAAGAGTGCTATTGTCACATTTGGTTTAACTGTAAATGCAGCACACGGGATTTTTGACACTAGGCTAAACGTCGATCGAGTGTTTAAAGCTGTATCATCAGCGGGATTTTTGGCGCTCAACTACTGGATTAACTTTGAGTAATTTTTCGTGATCAATAGCATTGTTAATGTGGTGTATACGGACAAAAATAAGAAGATGCGGAATCTCATTCGCCGCTGCCTGACAATCTGGTGAGTTAAGAAATTACCACTACCTATTTTGCCTCGCGGAGTTTGTTTTAGGTTTGAGTTGGTTAACAGTCATGAATGTGTGCTTGTCGTAGAGCATTGGTAGTTTTTACCTACAAGAATGTAAATCCATTCACTGGCTTGTAGTTGGCTAAGTTTCTCTTCAAACACAATCAGTTACTACGGGTTGGATGGGAGGTCCGCTCCAAAGTCAGGCAAGGTAAAGATGTGTGTTTATCGTAACGTTTACTTGGTCTAGTAAGGTTCAAGAGAATGAGTATCTTTATTGCATGGTAGATAACTGCTTGCCTGTCTTATATACGAAAAACCCGAATAGCGGAGGAGTTTAAACATGTTAGTGAATTTCCTCTGCTAACATGTGTATTGCCGTGCCCGAGAGCGGAGCAACCCAGTGATCTCGCAAGTGATGTAGTGTCTCCTTGTGCTGACAGAAGCTGCTTGCCGCAGCGAACGAGGGCAACAACGTGACGTCGACGCTGACCACCGCGGTTGAACACCAGTGACTAATCTTACCGGTGTTCGTCTACCAGCCGGAGATGAAGGGGGCTGTGGAGGTGGGGAGGGGGAATTACGAGGACGACGCGGAGGTTCGCTCCCCGCCTGCATGTTCAGCTTCGGTGTGAAGTGACGGATGAGGCAATGTAATCAGGCAAATAGAGGCAAATAGAAATTGCCAGAAACATGAACCAGTTCCCCCATGTTGATGACACATCGTCTTGTGCACAGTCTGTGGAGGTACATCGAAGTTCGTCCTGGAATTTGGACTGGTCTTTCCTGCCTCCCGTTTAGCTGGCAATTCAGCTAAAATGCTGGTTTCTAGAATGTTCCTGCACAATCAGCTGCGTTCTATCAAGACTCTTGTGTCTTCCTTATGACGTAGACGACCATAGGACTACCACAACCTTCATGACGGTGATCTTTACTTCCAAACGATCGATCCTTCCGCCATTTCACGGCTCAACTGACGTGTACCAGTGCCAGTGGTTCTTCCACAAGCCATCCGCACAGTCTAAGAGAGGATATCAACACAGATCCTGTTAATGGCCCCGCTTAACCCACCGGTGGTGACATGAGAGCCCTGTCACACCTTCTAGCAGGTCGCATCACCGCACCAAATTGCCTTGGTGCGGGAAATGACCGAAAATCCTATTGGTCTAGGCATAAAATGTTCCATGGACATAGGAGCTTCATGGCACCATTCAGCAGTCTGCAAACAAAATTTTTTTACTGACTTTACACACCCTACTGCTCGACCTAATTTTCCATTTTATTTTATTTATTTATTTACACAAATTTTTACACAATTGTACATTTTATATGACCCTGATTCCTTACTTCACGTACCCTCAAACTTTTGTGTCAAAACACTATTATTATAAACACAATGATTTCCTGTTTCGTATTGATCAGTGCTTGTGTTTTTGGCGGTAGTCTATTTCATAAAGCATCCTTCTCTATCGTGCATGCATTATCAAAGTGTCATTTTTCATTTACTTGAGTATTGAAGCAAAGTTGATAAAGATAAAAAAATATCTGCCTTAATTTTGTAAAGTAAAAGTATGAATAGTCAGGCAAATTGTGGCCAAAATCGATTAAATGCACAATTGCTGAGACGATTCTATATTTTCTATTATATTTCAGAAACTGAAACGACAAACATTTCCTTATATCGCTAATAATACGACTTGACTTGGTCACAAAATAGGAACCTATGATAAAGAGCAGACCAGTAAAAATTGAGTTATTTACGATTCTCACTTCAAAAACGTCCACCCGCAAGGCCATTTGCAAGATTGTGTCCTAATTTAATTTAAATAATAAGCACATACCACCGTGTTTCTTTTGATGAGCCTGGTCACTACTTGGCAGGTATCCTTACCGGTCTCGCTGACAAAAAAATTAAAAAAAGGTTAGGCGAATTAATACAATAAGTATTTAATGCAAATGGGTTTACTGAGCCCTACAGTGAACATGCCTGCTGTGCTCTGTTGCTCGACCCCATGCACATTTGCTTTACAAAAAGAAATAAAAAACAAATGCCTTGTGTTTTAGTTATGAGTTTTCAAAAAAGAAAAGTTAAAGAAGACAACACTGGATTCGGAAAATTAGCAAAAAATACCTTGCTTTTCTGATTTTATGATCTGACAGTTGTTTCTCTAGATTCAATGGAGCGCGTTTTTAATGAATATAAACCGCCGATCATAGATAGCTTTCCCCAAAGAGTTGGAGCATTTATTTTCATTGTGAAAAGAAACACCATAGGCTGATTAACATGCGTGTTGACTTATGTTTTCCTTTTAATTCAGGATAAGCACCACAGTTGCGTAAAGTAATACGCACCATCTCATAAAATTTCTTTTAACATTATTTGTCCATTTATAATTATGAGAATTTATGCTGTTAAGGTTTTTCAATCATTCTACATAAAGGGTTTCTAGATACTTAATCAAAACAAACTTTACCAATTTAACTATACCGTATAGAACCATTTCATGTTCAATTCAAACATGAATCATTAACACGTCTCATGAATACCGCTAAATCGGTTTTCCTGCAAATTCAGTGTTTGAAGTTATTTTGTAAAAATAAAAAATAATCTCTCTATAGGCAATTTAGTGTTAAAAGAACAAACTAAATTTCAAAAATGATGAACACGTGATAAATTCCTGAATTCGCGTTTTGATTTCAAAGCATATGCACTCCCAATTTAGTTACTCAATCAAATTATATTCCACTATGACTTTTTACAAAGTTTACGAAACATTGCATGATTTATTTTAGAAAATTGATAGACCGGAGTTAAAAGCGTGTCAGTTCGTGAACTGTAAAACAATATTATCACTCTTCTTTACGTAGTACAATCATATTCGGGAAGTTCATTAAATTATTGGCATTATTGAAAAAATCCGCACTTACAACGCTTTCAGATTGGTGAGGTTATTATTTGACAAATATTCAGCTTAAGTGCGTTTTTCATAAAATGTGCCATTTGGAAACGCATTTGAGGTAAACATAGTAACGCATATCGGCACAATTAGAAAGCATTAGAAAAGAGTAAAATAAATATCTCTAGTAAATGTTCTCCTAGGAAATAAGAGAGACGCAACTCCAAGAAGCTTAATCCAAGCAATTCTCAAAAGCCTGAGGTTAACGTGTTCTATTCCTGCATCGGTTTGGCTGTGTACGTCGTTGGCTAGTGAAGGCTTAGTCGGTGGTGGCATCCTAACAATGGACCAGTAAAACTCACTTTTGCCAAATTTCTCCTCAACACCAACTCAAGTCGGTTTCCATGCTTCTGGTTATCTACGTTTCATAATGATATATTCATTTTGACTGTTTCGATGTAATCAAACAAATTATTAATATCTCAAATGCTTCCCTTAAAAATTCTAAGTTGAAGGTGTTTCTGTATAATTTTAAAGGAGAATATTACGTAAATTGTTTTTAAACAGACCTCAAATAAATCAAAAATTGCCCCTTTGAAATATTAACTTATTTTTTAAATTTCAGATTTAAAGAATGGTTTTGCGGCTGGCAGTGACGATATCTGGTGTAGTATCCTCTTTACATGCTGAAATGGATAAGTGAATATATGCGAATTATAATATATGCGAATTGTTTTGTTGCAAGAAATAAAAAGTGTTAACTAATAAATTTTTCCTTTTCTATCTCTCTAAAAGTGTGTAAGGTGTCCTCAGTTGCCTTCCACACACTGCATGTTTCCGAATTATGTCAATAAGCCTTGTGGAAAGCGGAAAATTCACTATCAGGTTCAAGTACCTTTAGGTCCCTCGTACCCTAAAGAGGGTCATCTCCTGAGATGGAACAAACTGGAATACTATACAGCCTCTGTTGCCAAAGAGGCTGGTGCGCCGTTACAATTAAGCTTGCTTTTTTACATTTTATCATTGAATGACTCAATAAACACGCAAAACCTTTTCAAAGGTCGATAAAGTTAGAACACCCAGTAGCCCAGTTATCTTGTAATAAAAACTTTATTGCACAATCTTATTTATAAAAATGCGCTTCTTTGTTACAAGGAAAACGAAAGTTAACAACATTTTGTTAAACAATCAGATTACATTCATCATCGGGCAATTTTTCAATGTGTTAAAATTTATATAGAGAAGCCGACATTTGCTAATGTGTATTTTGAAATTTGAGCCTTAATATTTGCATGGCTTAAATAACCAGACCACCTGAAGTCCGTTATGCATAGCTTCCTCCTTGAAGTGAAACATTAGCTTATCGTGCTTTTGGGCGTTGACATGGAAGATATATATCAAAATATTGTCGAGTAGTAAATACGGGCACGTCACCAACTTTTAACTGTCTTCATCATATGCGACTGCCCGCAGCGTATTCGCAAACACGGTTCCAGAATGCTGGATTTGCGACTCTTACAGATAAAATAAGAAAGTTGTAATGGTTTTGACCTATGCATCACTCAACTCACGCTTGTGGCCGCTGATTCATGTTTAAAATCTGCCAAGTCTCTATTGTTAGGAATAAAAACTTCTTGAATCTTTGCATTCCCAACGCCAAAGTGGCCGCAAAACAAACAAATTCATTAAAAATAGGCACCTCAAGACCATGGGATTGATTTATTTGAGGGAGTGATGTAAAATGTTAACGTTCTGTGAAAACAAAATGATTTTTTCATTAATAGAACAATTAACGAATATAAAGGCTACAGCAAGAATTTAAAATTTCAATGAGAATATCTTGGACGTGTAATTAAAAAATGCAAGGAAAAAATCGCAATTTAGCCAGAAGAAAAGTTGTAGTTTATTTTTTGTAAGTTATTTTTGATTGCCAAACTCGTCAATTTTATGTAATTAACTATAGATGCCAGGCATTGCTGTCATTATTTGAAGCTTTTGCCACTTTTCCGTAGAGTAGCAATGCAGTGAGTTAAACTCATTCAAAGGGAACTTGGAAAAGCATGGTGTATCATCCTTCTTATTCATAAATTGTATAAAGATGAACGATTCAAATTGTAAATATAACGATTGCCTTTCCTAACAAATATCAAAATTGCACCTTGTAAATTTAAACGAAATAAGCTTTTGTTTGGTATTTTTGGATAGCAGCTTGAAGAGAAAAAGGTTATATCAATTTCTTAAAAAAAGGTAAACATTAAGCAACATCACCAATTCTAAATGAATGGCAAATAAAACAGTTAATTTTACCTAATATTCACCTTATACTTTTCTACTTTAGCTGGTTTTTGTTGTTGTTATAGGTCGACCGTTGATCAAACCTTGGTGGTCCGCCTTTGAATACTCGGGATTTGTGGTCAGGTAAGTATGTGCGTCCTGCTTGCTACTTTTCGTGCTAGAGCATCTTTCAGGTGGTATAAATTAAAGTTAATAATTCAAAAGAAAACACTTATCAATGTGATCAGTTCTTCTTCTTTGCTCGGTTTTGGTTGTCTATGGAGTAAGACTTCAAGAAAATGAACTTCAAAAGGTTTTGCAAAGTACCAATTTCATCTCACAGTGATGGTAAATGATTGGGAAATCTGTCAAATTTATTTCATTTTTGTCAATTCTAGCTATAATATGAATCAAAACGAATCGCTCAGAAAAACCGTCTCTAATTGCACATATTTACGAGAATGGAAATGCAGTTAAGATAGCACGTGGCAACTTGTAGCTCCTGCAAATTTGGAGTCGGTGTTGAGATACCCAGTTTGTCACCGGTTTGACCTCAGCAACCTTGCAATGGTACAGTCGCTAAACAATGTTAGAACCGATGAACCTTAACTTGACAAATTCATAGAAATATATTTGGAAATTCTGCGAATAATTAATATTTGAAATGAGCCACATAGTCATAAATCTTTCATTCGACGCAATTGTTTAGTTAACCTAATATACATCAATGCTAATTTTAAATGACTGCTGTTAAAATGGCGTGTAAAGGCTTGCGAAACCTGTCATAAGCTTTTAATACAAGTTTAGTTATTATTATAAATCAGCACTTTTGACAAATTATTAGCATTTATATTTCTGTATTCTAAATGTACATTAAATCGATTGAAATATCTTTCTGTGTATTGCTAAAGTTATTTTCGCCTTTTGTAGTGCTTTGAGGAGAACTTTCTGATTTTTAATGCAAGGTAACGAAAACAGAAACAAAGCTATTTCAGAAAATTGTCCTGATATCCCTCACATTATCCACAAAGAACAAATTAATTGTTTGATCATTATATTATTTTACTGTAATCTCTCAAGAAACTTTATGTGGATTATTTATTTTTGGCTGTTAAGGTCTTTAGTAGTATAATATATAGAATTCAATTAAACCTACAATTTGATTTTTAATACTTACTGAAAATTAGAATTCTGAAGATTGTATATTTATTCTGTCGCTAAAGAAACATATTTTGCCTATGCATTTTTCTGTCTTAATCGATCAGAAAGTCAACAAATCCGAAACATGTATTTGCTAAATTCCCTATGTTTAATGCTAAATAAAAACTCAAATCGTCTTTTTAATAACTATTTGCGAAAATTAGAGCTGAACACAATATTGACAGAACAAACTGTTGCTTTGCGAAAACTGCCTGTTAATGCAGACGCCTGGGTTTACCGTGACCATTTCTTCCATTTGGGCCATTTTGTGGTGAATGTGATGGAGGCGATCGCATTGGTAACAGTAATTCTGGTAGTGGAGGCAGTGAGAAGGAAGACATTGATGTTATTATATGCTATTGTAGAGGCGACAATAACGGCTGTAGTGGAAATAGGTTTCACGAGAATACTTGGGAATTTAGAGTGTGGTAGTGGTAAGAATAAATCTGGTGCAAGTGGTGACAGGGACCTGCTAGGGTAATTTGAAATTTTGTTACATAGTGAAAGAGATGAAGATCAATGTAGAAGCCGAGGTGTAGAAAGAGGGACATATTGTCTATATGGAATGTAGCCGGAGTTGATTCAAGAAAGAAATATTATTTTTAACTTCGCTTATGACAATTCTCTACACTAAATAATCTAAAAGATTATAAACATAACGATAATGACCAGTGCTTAGCATTATATTTATTGCTGTAGTCATAACTTCAGCCACATAATGCGAATATTTAAGCGGTTTTAGAAGTGTGAAATTGGAATCCAGAATATACAGAAAACTAGAAATATTGGGATCATTGCATTATGCTAATTTTCAGGGACTAAGCAAAATTGCTGGAAATACCTTGGAAAGTCAAGAAAATCTATTTAAATAGGGTTTAGGTCTACATTTTGCAAAGGTATTGATTCATACAAACTGTCAACTATTTTCAAAGGAATTTTTGCACAGTCTTCATTGAAAACAACGCCCAGGTCTTTAAGAGACGATGTTGGCAGCGGCGGAAATCGACTTGTCTCATGAAACTCTAAAGTCCACCATAAATTCCCCTCAATGATGAAGTTGAGGCCTGGGAATTGTGGTGGTCAGATAAAAGGCTCAATCTCGTTAAAATATTCCTTCTTGTGCCGCCATTCTTCAACAATTATAGCTGGATGGGATGGAGCATTACCATCATCTTGGAGAATTTGGCGCTCTCCACTTAAAACCGCAGTTCTTCACCAGATATAGGTTAAAGTTATTCCGGCTGGGTATTTTTCTTCCATGGAGGTAAATCATTGGCCTGCCGGCAGATTTCCAATAAATAGCACCTCAGATAATATTGACAGAACCTTCGACACCAATTTTACGATTTGGAGGAGGCAGCATTCTGTAATTATTCAGCTGTCTACAAAGGTACACTAGGCCGCCAGAGGTCGAAATTAAGGTGGACCACGATGATTCGTCAGAGGAAATCACATTGTCCCCTACACTAAGGACAGAGGCTTCTAATCCACCACCACTCTAAACGCTTTCAAACACTTGTCATCTCTGTGATAAGAGGATTCCTTATTGCAGCTCTTCCATGGTAAAATCCACATTCATGCAGCTCTATACAAGGAGCAGTTTTTGTGTAAAAAGGGTTCAATTTGTGCTCACTGAGGAGCTCCGTAGCAATTTCAGTAGCTATGGCCTTTCGGTCATCTTTAACAATTCCAATTATTCTTAAGGTCTCTCTCGGACAGCAACGTCGACATTTTACCAGAACTGTGCTTTACTGAAGATCTTTTCCTTCCCATTCATAGACAGCTGTCTTTAATTTGGAGATGGTGCCTCTTGAAAAGCCAAGATTTCGTTTACAGTTTCTGATACGCTAAAATATGCCATCCAAGCACAACCACGCCTTTATCCAACTTCTGTAAATTAGGAAACTTGACTCGACTGTGTCTCTCAATACATTACTCAACATGGACCTTTGGTCTATCTAGAATAACTTCAGACTTGTGTGTGGGTGTGTTTGAATATGAGAAAGGTCAAAAAGATATTGCACATATCACATATCGCATTAATGCTAAATGTGACTAGCATTTAATTTTGGTTTTGATAAGCAGTTTTTTTAATTTGAAATTCTGGATCTGTGTTCCTTATTTACGGTCTTTTTCTTTCCTGATGCATTGTGAGAACCTGTATCACTTATTCTTCGTATTTTTGTGAATCAAAAAGCAATTTATTTAAGTAGAAACTTCATAAAAAACAATGGCTATATGTAACGACATTTTCTGAGCTCCACATAAACGGATATGCATCTCTGTTTTTTTTTAATTTTCCTTCATGTTTATAGTTGGGAAAATATAAAACTTTAAAAGTTCATCCCAATTGCATTTGAAACTCTAAATTTGCTCCCCACACACAAAGCGTAGGAAATATCGGTTAGCCTTGCCATTAGACTTTATTTTGTAAGAAGGAGGATTTGAATGATTTATGTCCCGTTTCATTTCTAAAAGCAGACAAAGTTGCATATTCAATAAATGCAACATTGGGGCTATTCTTTTGCCAGAAGATAGCTCAAATTCTTCAACCCTGCAAAATGCATCGACATATTCAACTAAGCGCAACAAGCTGCGCCTTATATGTAATTACCAAGTTAATTCTTAGCAAAAATAGGTCAAGAGAATAAATTAAGACCAATACAGCAAAAATTTTAGAGTAAAGAAATTAGACATCACATAGCCTATGCAAAAGTGTTTTGCATATTATCAAATACGGATTGAGCCGCGGTCTGATTTGATGTAAGTAACCGTTTATAATTCTTAGGGAGATAAAGCTTACATTATTTCTAAAACCCAATTCTGTAATGTTTTCACATCGTTTTTAAAGAGGATTTTCTCGAAAAGTTGGAACTAAAATGACCTGCAAAAATATTGGCTTGTTCAATTTTGAAATAGAATACAGTATGAAGTTGAACAATATTTTCTCTATAAAATCACTATTTAGAAGTAGCATAGATTTCGTAGAATATTGCGGTTATACATATACCTCAGGTTTACTGCAATATTCACCGTTTGACTGAAAAGAAATATTCCTGAAACAACATTTCGTGAATATCATGGAGCTATTTTGCAATCAACATCTATTTATTATTAGTTTGGTTTAGGTGACATATGTTTAATGGTATTAAAGCATTCTTTTATGAAGAAGAAAATACTACTTGAAACAGACCTGTAGCCCTTTCGATTAAATGGATCAGAAA
>JAQIVA010000078.1:0-14354 GCA_034697525.1 Lithobius microps | reverse complement strand
CTCGTTTACTTCCTAACTGAGTAGTGCTGAAACCAAATACGAAAATGCAAGAAGCAGAACTCAAAGCCTATTCAAGTGGATAGAAACCGGAACTCAACCAAACTTAAATTTGGATTTAGACGATCCGTCCCCTGATTAAAGGCACCATTTTCTAGCAAATTACCTGAAGTTTCATTGTCAAAGGAAAATGGAATATTAGTCTAAAGCATAGAATATGAGCAGAATTTCGAGCAATTTAGGAAGCATAACTTCACAAGGATTAACGTGGGAAAACCCTATTTTTAACGCCACTTACAACTGAATTAAAAGCTGCCCATTCTGCCGCTTTACTTCGGAAGGAGCGGCTTTACTTTCAACCAAATTTAGAGATGCTTGCCCGGTCTAAAAAAATAAGGAATATAGAAGGTCCGTTAAGTCTTTCAAACTTAAGTAGGTCGGCTCAACTCCGATTTAGGCAAGACGGTTACCACGTTCGTTTGAACTCACATTTACATTAACAGACTGCCAACTCTTCTGATCACACTTCCAGGTGAGACACTTCACTTTCATCAAAATTAAAACACGCCCTTCTGGAAAACGAAAATTGATTGGGAGTCTACAGGACCGTTTTTGTAAGCTCTAAATACTACCAAAATCGATTTTAGTAAACTTATAAAGTACCACTTTATGTCAATTTAAACGGAAATGAATCAAAACTCGGAGGCACATACATTTGAAATGATAGGCTTTCTGTTCTGTTCCACAACGATGTCTCACTTTTAGTAAATTCAAACTGCTTTTCGTTCACGTTTGATCTCATAACCTGTTTGTTGTTAGGTCCGCTTCACGGGAAGACACTCGGCTTTCACTTTCATTCACCGACTCCTTCCTAATCAACGAAATACGACTCCGCTTCTAAAGCACCGATTTCGAGCATGATGAGTGCTACTGATATCCATTCATTTTTATTTAAGCAGCAAAACTCACAGCCCAGTGCGGGTATTAAATATTCTTCTCAAAAATCGGATGCAGAGAATACCACTTATATTGATCTACTCATATCCACTTTTATATATAAATCAACACAGAATTAATGGGACATGATTCGAGGTTCCAGACCACTTACGAACGATATCACACAACGTTTTATTGCTGCAACAACTTTTACAGAATTTGAAAGGCTCTCACATTCATTGATAGACGCTTTTACTAAAAGCGAAAAGGCAGTAGCATTGTCAAACGTCCGCTCACCGTTGTGCACCATTTCAGCGCCAAGTCGCAATTTGACAGCACAACGCAAGGAGGGCTTAGCGAAAGGCAGTCATAGAAGTGAAATCGGTGCCACGGAGTATCAACGCCGAACCTGTGGACTAGAGAATGAGCCCCGGTACGGAGCCTTAGTGACTGCCTATGGCTTAATACATTTTCCTTCATGTTTTGTTTTTGCGTCAGCCCTTTATAGACCTCACGAGGCATCACCGCTTGGATATTAATCTAGTCCGGGAAGGTTAACACTCGATGTACACCAATGAGCATGATGCGTGTTCTTTGCGCCTTTCAGAGTCCCTTTGTTTTTATCTCATTTTGCTTACGACTCGCATTTTACCTTGCGGCCAGAAGTCAATGCACGCACGCCAAATATGACTAATCTTAAAGTTGCCTATGCAAAGAAACTGATACTTTAAATTGTTAATTTTTTGTCGTTTAATGGGTCCGTTGTTGCCTTCTTGATGCTATTGCCTGCTAATAACTGTTGGAACTTGCACTTTATATCGTCTTTTTTTTCGTTTTGACAAAAATATCAGCTAGTTTGAACAGATGTTTAGTAGTTGTTTTATAGAAGAAGGGCTGTCAAGCTGAAATGTGAGACCCGTACGCTAGTGCATTTCCATCTCAGTTTACACACCTTGGGATCTGCAATAAAATACTGCAGCGTTCTATACCGAGAGCATCACAAAGTGCAACCAGATTCGCTGTGGTATTTGTGCAGTTGCCGAGTTTCGAGGTTTGCACTAGCCTACCAGTGAGGTACTCCTCGTTATATAGCACGACTACTAAAGTTTGAAAGCACGTGATAATTTAGTCGAAATACATTAAGTAATAGAAGGTGCAACTTCTAATTGTCAAAGTCTTGGGCTAGTGATCAAGAGGCAATAACGGGCCCAATAGACAAAAAATGCTTTCAAATAGCAAAAAAATTATTTTTCATGCTTTCATGCACGACTGCAAATGATTCACATTTCTGAAAGCAGAGAGTATTTGATAACGAAATCGTTGAGTGTATACTCTGTTTATTCCTTTGTCATGGTTCCTTTTAAATTCCTCATTCATAAACAGTTTACCGGAGTATGTGGTCGAAGTAATGAAAATGATTCTAAATTACTATCTTGCTATTTATATTAACAATCATCTTGAAGGTATAAACCCTTCTCCAAATTAAAAATTAGAAATGACGTAATGCTTTTTGTCGTTAAAGAAGTAGAGATCAAGGCAAATCATCGGCCACCATCACATCTAAGACGAGTTTTATTTACATACATTCTATGATTTTTTATATAAACGCTTTGTGCAACATTCCAATGCTTTTTGAACTTACTCGTTGTCATCTGACAACCGCAATATCTTAAATGGTTCCCATTACACAATTAGATTTAAATTAACCATTGGATATCAGTTAAATCGAGTCATAAGATATTTAGAAAAATAATTTAAAGAACTTTCAAGTAGGTTTCCTAGAAGCCCTATTGAGTACCAAAGCTGTAATTCCCATTCGAATACTATTTAATTATGGCAAAACTTGTTGCTTCCCTGAGGAGCAGAATACCGCAGATTTATAATCTAGAGAAGCCAATTGTTTAGCCTCACGCCTCATCAGTAACCTATAATGACTTCAGGGTTTTTGTCTAGCTTTACAATATTGGCGTTCTCATTTGATTTCCTTGAAGCCATAACTTGATTTTTTCACGAAGATTCCTATTTTATGCCCACTAAGCGGGACACTTTATGCCGATTAATTAAGACACTCTGCAAATTAAGGAAATAAATTAAAGACCCACAGCAATTTGGACATTTTTAATGATTTCGTGTTCTACTCTGACTGCGATATATTGCATTAATCTAAGTTTAATTAATGTAAGACCTGAACATTTCCTATTTAATGAATTTCTTCTCTTTGGTCGATAGTTTGACTAGTCTGAGGCAGTCATTAGCTCCGCAATGAATAGATTACATATTTCGAAGTATATTTCTTCCTTACACTCTAAAGCACATTGCGACAATGTGGGAATTATTTGTTCGAATCTGACCAGTCAGATTTCCAAGATTAAAATGAGCCCCATTAAATATTTTGAAGGCTCTTGTAAATGAATCAAGTGCCTACACCTCCACCCAAAAGAAACGTAACGTGCAATTCATAATGAATGAACCATTCATTGAACCATTAATTAATGAACCATTGAATAGATTTGACATGTCAAATCCCTCTCCGGTAGGTAAATTTTAAATGCAAACGGGACAACAGTTTCAGCAGGAGCTATGTTTTATCAAAAACAGCGGCGATGAAAGTCATACCGATTGACATTTTCAACAAACTTCCCGGTCACCTCTGTCTACCATTTGTGCAAGGAAGCAGATGAATCTCTATTTCGAGAGTTGAAACGTGGCGCCATCTGGATGCTAACTGACAATATCCGTCGTTTGGACGGTATACCGAGTAATGTTGCTAACCAGGAGGTCTTAGAGCATCCACTCCTTGATGTATAACAAGAGGAAGTTTTATGGGCAGTTTAAGGCACCATCTTTTGAGCTTTTCTTGCTATACATGCATAAGAAAGACTACTTTCATATGCTGTTTAAATAAATTGATATTATTATTGCAAAACTGATTTCAAAAATGGTTTTCGCAAAAGTAAATGAACAGCGGCTGTTTTTCAGAGTTTAAAGAAGTATTCTTGGTTTGTATTCCTGCCAATGAACTTCTCGCCTACGATTCCTAGCTCCAAGGATTGTCTTTGAAATGCACCATAGAAATTTTTCTTACCCAAGCAGCGAGCATTTATTATATTTCCATAGAAAAGCAGCGGTTAGCATAATGGAGCAAAAGTCAGGAATTCATATCCTATTTATCGAATCGTTATACAACAATTCCAAATAATGCGGTGGTGAACTCTGTACTTCGTGAAACAGGACGGCATTCTGCATATACCATTGCTGTTTGTAAATCGAAGGTCCTTTAAGATGCCTCATTACCTTAACTTATTGCACTTTTCCACTTTAATTTCAGGATTTTTTTGATAATATATCTGTATTCCAATAATCCGAGTTTTAACTTCTTTTGAGTCTTGAACATAAATGATCATGAATAACCAAGTTGTGAAGGGCATTTCACGGTGATGATTGGAAGTCGGAAAACACATTACAAACTAAAGCGATATCAGAAAGTATAAGTAGTATCTAGCTTTTGTATTCTATAACCCTTACAATTAAGCACCGTTTGATGCTCGTAAAAAGGTACAAACGTCTTTGGAGCCGTAAGGAAATTATTAAGATCCTTATAGTAATTTAGAAACGCCGTACAATTTGCGTGTAATTTTATCGTTGTGCCCGAGAAAGTAATATGAAATACTAAAATAGCCCTTTCTGCGAATTGTAACTAATTGAATAAGATCATTCCGGTGTTGCTTAATGCTCAAGCACTTTTCATGGATTGCTCCAGTGTGATCTCAGTTGACTCATATCACTTTGCCTGGAAACATATTTTAGCAATTCGAACTTTAGAAAGAGCTGGACTATAAACGAAAACATGCTAATGGGATCAGAGTAACTGAATGGAAGAAGGGTGGAGCCAGTCTAGGGTCTTACGAGCTTGGCAATAATTAATGGCCAGAACGAGTCAACCAAACACCCTACTGTTGCAGGAGTTGTAATATTCCCCTAATAGCAAGCAATTTTTCACTAACAGAATTAGCGGTGGGCAGAAGAATTATAATTTTCTGGCAAAGGTAGAGACAGACATTGTCTGAATATGATAGCGTATTCTTTTATAGTCACGCCGCCACACCTTTATGCTGCCATTATTAATATGCAAATGTTGTCGATTTTGAAAAGGTGACGGAGCTCCATGATATATTCCTCAAATTGTCAATTAGATATCATGGTTTTAGAGTGCGAATCATGTTCTTCTCAAAAAAAGTATTTCCCATCTCGATCCTCGATGCAATTGCGTGTATAATGCCATCAGGCCAACCTGGCTAAAGACGAATATCTGCTATCCCTTCTGCAAAAGTAAAGTTAGGTGTACAAGGTCGCGTTCAACGGAAAACTTAAATAATTTTGTAGTTTAGGTTAGTCCCCGTCCTGGTGATAACTTCGAAGAGTTAAAAGATAGTTCTGCTGGTGGTTTTATGATAATGGTTATTATAGGGAGAAAAACGATTATTGTCATTAACATTTAGAGATAACTTGATAATGGATAAGTAGTTCAAATAGTTATTTTTAAATACTATCTTGATCATGGAGTCGAGCATGTGAGGACAAAAAGAAGGCTATTCACGTTGTTGATAAATTTATTCAATGATAATTCTTCAGTAGGGAATATTGAAAAAGGCAAAAAAGTAGAATTTTCAATCGTCTGAATATATGAATGGATAAGATATTTTACGTCTTTTACGCGAGTCAGACTTATGAAGAGTTAGTTTCGAGTTCCATTTCTATTCAAGTTTTACATTTCATTTTCTCATGTATGACTTGAAGTCTTGAAGTCTTATCTGACAGCCATTGAAGCGGCCAGGATATTTCTTCTCCTTGTAATCGGATTTCTATCACCTTGCTTTTTTTCATTTCAGTTTGAAGACATCTTTTTGAAATGGAACCCGCTATGTGAGGATTTCAATAATAAACGGGATTCCTGGATTCAGCGTATAGACTCGAAATGTGCTAGACCTGTGCGCGGTCTCGCAAACTGGTAAGTACGTTTGCGATTCTTTCTTTGATAATTAACAATCCCAAATCACAAATTGTGTATTAATTATTGCCTCTTTGGTCGGTATTGTTGAATGGTTAAGTGACTGAGTGATAGAAGGACACGATTTTTTCGGAGAACTGATCCATTCCTCCTCTCTGGGATAGTAAACAGCAACATTTATTGCAATTTGTGTTTTTCAGGTTTCCGTCATATTAGACTCGGCAATGACGGGGTCTGGGTTTGGAAATGACGCAGAAGATATGAACGCAATTGAGAGGTAGGGGGGAAAAGTTGATGGATAGCTATTCCTTAGTTACTTGCTGAGGGACGTGCACTACATATTGAATGGTGTTGCGGCTGCGCATGCTAGATGCTGCTACTTAATAGTTATAGCTGAATGATTTTAGCACATGAGAAATGTGATTTTCTATTAATTGTGCCTAATTTGGAATAAATTACAATGATAGAAAAGTTTACTTATGTTAATATAGCAATATTTAGAGATTAAAATTAGAAAAATCTTATCAGATTGGCTTTTTAAACTAATAAAATTTCTAGCAATAATGTGCAAGCATCGTAGGACAATTGTCAAAACTTTAAAAGTGAATGCGAGTTTCACTTTATTGGGCTCTGATGCCAAGAACAAATGGGCTCCTATCAGGTGTAAGTTTTTGACTTCCTTGCATCGGAGCCATGCTTTGCTTATAACGATTGCAAGAAAGGTCATATATTTGGCGCTACACGATACTGTAGATAGTAATATTTAAATCAGAAATTAAATAAAAAGTGCGAAAAATGAAAATAAACTACCATGAAAAAATTAAATCAAAGGTAGTATGATGCAAGTAAAGGACGGAATGATATCGGAATATCGGGAACTGCTGGAATAGCCAAACCAGCAAACACGAGATCTGCATTATGGTTATTAGAAAATCTCAAGGAATTGATATCTAAGCCTTTTAACATTTCAGTCACATAAAGCGAGTTTCGATTCTGCTCCTTTCTAAACACTGTCAAATTTCCTTTGAAATTTGAATTGCAGTGTTCCAACGCCTCCACGAGCTGGGATTGGGTAATTTTTGTGCATTTACCCAGGCGCGCGAAGGCAAGTGAAACGTGCGGAGCACTTTTTTCAGTGCGGCACAAGCAGTGTCAACGCACACACAAAGCTCGACGTAACGGAGTAACAGCTGGAAATTTTGGCAACGAACATACACCAGAGCATTAGTGTTTAGCACCCTGCAGCTCTCCCACGTTCTGTTCATATGCACAGGTTAGCGAGCCATAATGCTACCGCAAGCTACACTGCTAGTCCACCCGAACCATACCTGACAAGCCAGTGTAGCAAAGACGAAACGAGAGCTCGTCTCGAAGAAGACCACCAGAGCACACAATATGCACACTGGGTTGCCGCAGGCTAGCCAAACATGAACCAGCCTTCGATGGTAGAAAAACCGTAGACAGAGTTAACCGACTACCAGTGTCAGGCTCACGAGCAGAGGGTGAGTTATTATGCACGCACACGACATAAAATGGCAGTCATTAAAGCAATAATGCGCATCATACCATGGCGGCACAAAACGCATCGACGTTACATTACTACATTTTAAGGTGCATTGGTAGATGATCTAAAGGACACCAGCGGCACCAGGATAGGGGTCGGCGGCTGCAGCAGCAACAGTATAGCTGCACCAAGCATCAAAGACCACGAAATTAAGGGTGGTGAACACATTGGGACAGTGGAATTGCAGGTTGTTGAGCCCTGTGTGGGCGGCTCTTACCTGATCCAGTTCAGACGCGCTGATGCCTCAATGCACTTGGGCATCTTCTTCACCTTCCGCAAGGAAGCAGGTGGCGGTGGATTGTGCATCAATCGACTGACGAGTGCACCTCACCTGGTGGCGTACAGTGAGCAGCTGCGTGTTGGCGACAGTGTCTTGGCCATCCAGGAAGTGCCAGCCTATCTCCTCAACTTCGAGGCCATTCCCGACCTCATCAAAGGCAGCCTTATTCTCACCATTAACGTCATTCGAGCATGATTTCCGACGTTCTTCCTGCGATTTGAAAACATGACGAGGAATTGAGATTGTCAATTGCCAATCTAGTTCTGTGGTTACATTTTATGAGCTACGGCTCTTTGTCCTGAAATTTTCGCCATTTAGGATATGCCTTTTCTACATAATTGTGCGTATTCATTGCCTTTGACGCATTTCATGAATACATTTGAATTTGGGATGGCAATCTTAGTCTTTACTATCGACGCGTTCAGGTGATTGAATTGTTCACACATAAGAGCGTGCCAGCAATTGAGCCATCGATTTGTTAATTTATATATGCATGTTTTTAATTTCGTTTCAAAATTATTGCAATTTATGTTTTACTTGTTGCATTTGCCATGTTTGTTGCAGAAGAATGTTTTCCTCTTAGAAATAGAGGGTAAACGTGTGGTTACAATAGAATTACTCATTATTGAACACCCGTGATTTGCCGGAAAATCTGTACCACCCTAAAGTCGCCTGATCTCTAAAGTCCTTCTGTGCCGGTGATATGAGGAGTGTAGTATTTACCTGACTTTATGCGGATATTAAAACAACAAATGCAAAATAATTACCACTGTCCTACCATGACTAAATATTGAGGATTGTTTATTTTGTGATATCTTTCAAACTGCATAGTTGCTCTCCCATTAGCTTATTCTTTGTTGCAGCCTAAGCAATTGGTAATTTTGATCTTACCATACGTATTTGTCAGTTTCCTGGTGCTAATGTCTTGGTATGGAAATCGTTAATTCGACACCGCGGATACTCCTAGTTACCATGGTTACAATCATCAGGAATTAAACAGTTCATGATTTATGCAATGTCGAGCATAGTTACCGATTTCTCACAAATTACCTCGTTTCCATCTTGAGTCTTTGTTGCGTAGGAGACCTTTGGGTTACATGTGTATGATACCGAAAAAATCGCACACCTGGGAGGATTCAGGAGGTTATCAAACTTGCGTTTCGGAATATTTTGAACCTATGATAGTACCTTCGTCCAAGAATAAGTTCCACTGTGTGGAGGAATAGGATTGAAGTGATTTTTCGACTGTGGAACTTCTTGCCAAGCATTTGGTTTTATCTTAGATAAATTAACAATATGGGACATTAAAAGACCATTCAGCTGTGTGTGTTGCTAAAATTCCGCGATGATTGAATATACATTTGTTCTACAGAGTGTAATCGTTGGAATCTGCATAAATGATATTTTCGCTGATGAAATAATAATCAAGGCATTAAAAGGTCATTCATCTGGAGGCATTTCTTAATCGAGGAGAGGAGTTTAAAACGGGGAAATGGAATCGCTTGCCGCCTCATATTTTGTCTATCCACTGATCGATTAGCATTCAAGAATATCTGAACGATATTTATCCGAGGGTATTGTTGAAAGACAATGACATTTGCTGGTGCTTCGGCTTTATTATTTGCAATCAGAGGCTGTTTTTGGAAAATATAGTGGAATTTGAAGCTATCTGGTTAAGAGGATTCCCGATTTAGATAACCCTGATGAATGGTTTCCAAATGCACTTGAATGTGAATATATCAGCGGCAGAAGCCACTGATTCCATTATTTATAACTAATGTATATTCAACTCCCGCAGCATTTCAGCCACACAATTTAAAATTTCGTAAAATGTCCATCGGAGGTAAAACAAATGCGCAGCAGGAGTTTACACAACCGAACAATTGCTCCAATCCTACTCCAAAACACAGGGGACCTAAGACACTACCATCGGTTCAAAATCTTCCGAAACACAAGTTTGAAAATATGCTTAATCCTCCCAGGTGGTCCCTAGATGACATATTCGTGATAGTGGGCGAAATTGTTCAGATTTGCGTCCATATACTGATGCAATTAAGTTACTTATGACTCATAACCTAATTACCTGTCTTATTTACTTGATGTATTTATCTTAGGAAATATATGTTCTTGTGAACTTTTATCCATTTTTCATAAACCTGAGTGGAAAGGGATAAAATCTTGTCAGCTTTTACAAACTCTTACATACAAACATGAATACTATTTTAGTCCACTTGAAATAACTAAGGTAGATGATCAAATGATTAAATACTTTTTAAATAAAAGGGGGTAAAATAAAACCTGTGACCATCAATCAATAAATAATTCAAAGCAAAAGAGCCAAATTTTTGTAGAAATACGTCATATTGCTTCAATTAAACCACAAATAGCAAATTCCATTAATTTGTTGCCTTCATTTTTAGAAGAACTAGGCATTCACAGTGGTAAGTCTAATATCCAATTTTGGGATTCTAAAGAAGCTAAAATATTCCTAAAATTGTTTCAAATTTAATGCAGTCATGTCGAGCAACGCTCAATGATCCCCAAATTTGACAAATACAATCGAAATTTCTAGGTTTCCTCAAAATATAACCTCAAAAGGCCCTCTTAGAGTTGTTGACTGCCATATGGCTCTATTCTGACAAATATCTGCGTCTGATTCATTAATTTTTCCTAAAAGTGGCTAAAATTAAAAAAACAGTTTGAATTCCACATGTTAGAGTTAACGCTATATTAAATCAATCATTTCCACAACTGCGCGAACCGAAAATTGTTGATTGCGATCCACATCACAGGCGCGCATGCGGTTAAGTTGCAAGTACGCACCAAATTCGGCTTCTCAATCTCAATTGACGAAGCCCAGCATTATCATATCGAATTTCAACTATTACTGTTTCTCTCCTCTTATGTAAGGCGCCCGCTTGATTTGTGTTTATTGTTCACCATATTAAGTTTGAGTGACATTATTTTCTTCTAAATCTTCTGTGTTATTAATTGGCTCAAATTAAGGTGTTAAGATGTATCATGATATTTATTAAGACAAGTTTTATGTGAACATAGAAGATCTTCAATGAAATGAAAAAGAAAAGTAAAGCAACAAAGATGATAGTAAATGAGAAAAGCAACTTCTGAGATTATTAAAGAATTCCAATTTCTCTGCCTCATGTATTTAAAAGATAATGTGATACCCATGAAGGATTCAACAATGCAGCTTCATTTGTTTTGATGATATCACACTTTTGCATAAAAATCAAATAAACCTTATTAGTTACTGAGTGGAAATATTTATATCATTCACAGTTTGATAAGTTCCACATGGCCATTATCAAAAGCACTTGTCTCTGCGTGGTAACAGTAATTAATACAGAACTCAAATGTTTATTACCAAATATCGAATTCTAAATTCTATTTAATTAATGGTTTTATCTTATATTAATTTGTAATTTCCCAAAAGCCAAAGCCTAAGAAAATGTTTATTGCCTACATTTAAGTGCTACACCGTTTCATTTTTCTGCATTTATTAATTCAAATTTAATCATTTCAAATTGCTATTCTATCTGGAGAATAAGTTTACAAAAAGCAGGAACTACATGAAAATTGCAACTTTTCACTTCTCTCCATTTTATTAATACATTTCACCTACCCGAATATACATTTTAAATCTAATTTTATCCTATTGGACAAATTCAATTTGAGATTCTATTTTAAGAACATTTTAAAAATCAATAGTCACATGCGCAGGAGTATGAAAGGAACTAAGAGCAAATATATAGGTGTGTATGCACTAAATAGCTCGGTTGGCTTTAGAGAGCAGAATAAAGGTTGTAACGAGAATTCCGTGAAAGGCAATTTGAGACACATATCAATGGCATACTTAGAAACTGGTGTTGATTTAGTGGCTTGCTAACTGTAGTGACTGGAGTGGGAGCCCCTTGGTCGTTTGTGATTGAAAGGTAAACCACATTCCCTATGATCTCTATGTGACCTCTCAGAATTACACCTAAGTGCAAGCAATTCATTCTTTTAAATGGGAACCACGGAAATAGTGTTTTTGGGTTCGTTATGCTTTAAGCAACTAAACAAATTGATTAATGTTCTGTTATGTATGATTTTGTTATAATTGTGGCAAGAAAACAAACAGCGACGATCTTGCTTAAGACACTTTATGTTAAATCAATGGAGAGGAAACACAGAGTGGAATAGTCATTAAGTCAATGGACATGAGTATTCGTTCACGAGGGTTGCTCGTACAATCGAACCTGCCAATCATGCATATTTATAAGGTGTTTGCAATTGAGAAGAAGAATATTTTGCCCTATCTATTCATTATTTTAAACCGAAGAGCAAGGAGCTGTAAATTAAATTTCCCTTCATATATAATTGAAACAGGACGATGAGATTAATAGCATATTTTTAAATATTGCCTTTTATTTATAATGGCGGTATAGGCTTTTACAAGGACTGACCTTCGTCACGCATGGATTTGTTTGTGTAGCTTAACTGCGCAAATCGTAGTATAATAAACTGTCTTGAATAAAAGATGAATGAATCTTGGTCAAGTTGTTGCGATGTTAGATGGTGTTATCTATCTTCACAAATAAACAACTATTGCGCTTTATGGGTGAGGGCTGTTGTAGGGAAAGATGATAATTCGCTTTCATCACGTTTCATAAATCCACCCAAAAACAGTGGTCATCGCTTGTTTATTCGACCTGTGACATTTAAACATGATGAATCCTAATGATCCCTTTGGGAGCAGCCTTTTGATATGTCCATTTTCAAACATGCTATCATGTAGATAAATCCATATAGGATCTCAAAGGGCAGATTTTGCTAGTATTAGCTCTTCTGCAGCTTGCATTTTGTTTAATTATAAATAAAAATTGAGATCATTTCGAAGAATCTATTTATGTTGAAAATAGAGTCTTATTCCAGAATTGACCGACGAATTTGCCGATCCACAGGCGATGTTGTGAGATGTAGCTATCTAACTGAAACCATTTCGCAACCTACCATTTTAACAGAATTTTAGCATCCCACATTCATTAATTATAATCGGCGTTCGAGCGCATTCAATGCTGTACATGTGTGAAGAGATAGAAAAAAATGCAAGATTTTACATAGGCATTAAAGGCACATTATTTTATAAAAGCTTGCTGGGATTTAAATTATCGATCTGTCCTACCAGTGTCACATTGGACATTGGCCATCACAAAAATAGCCCTCGATCTCTATATTCGACAATTCACTATTGCATTGGATGTTCACCATAACACAATCGCCATTGCCTTTTTTCTCAGGTTCATCTTCGTCACCTCGGGCGCTGAACTTTTCAGAAGGGGGCTAGGGCTATTGATCATTGCGTTTGCCTGGTTGCCAGACAAACCTGTGAAAACTCAAACGATTGCTGCAGCTGCCTGTGCCCATTTTGCAATTACTGCTTAGCAATTTGAAAGGTGTCATCGTTAAATCCGTATTTGTTCCAATATTTTTTGTGAAAAAAAACTGAAAATATATTTTGTTAATAGGTAAGGATACTGGAATAAACTGTTTAAACAAAAATCTACCGAGGATACAAAAATATAAGAGATATTACAAATATCTCCGTTTTGATGTCGGAGTGTCTTGGATGTGCAATAAACGAATCAAAAAATCATAAATGATCGATCCCCTAAAGTTTGTTAAATTACACTTTTAATTTCTGCAATCCGTCAGATACAAAATGTACTTCCTTTTTCTTATTTTTCGCGGTGAAATGAGTTGAAGTTTATTCCAATGATGAAATTACACTGCAGCGATAACACAAATGAATAAACGGGCATTCGCAAAGTTTACTTGTGTGTATTTTGTTTCCTAAATCATTAACTTCCAGTTCGTTTTCTGAACTGTTTCCCTAAATCTCATCTATAATATTTCACTAGGATCATATTCAATGAAAAAAATTGAAAGAAACTTAGATTATTCCATACCTATTCACTACTAGTAATTCGAGCCATTTGCGTCATTTTCAAGGCCAATATCGCTCTCAAGCTGAATGTCGATGTCAAGTTCAAGTTTAATTTCAATCTCAAGGTCAACCTCAAGATCAAAATGAATTTAAAGTTTAAGGTCATTTTAAAGTCTAGGTCACTCTCAATTTCGGGGTCAATGTCTAGTTCGAATTCAATTTCAAGTTAAAGCTCACTCTCAAGTTCACGGTCCTTATCAAGGTCAAAGTCATTATTAATATCAACGTCCGTCTCAATCTCAAAGTCAATGTCTGGATCAGGATCACTTTCAAGATCAAGGTCAAGTTCACTCTCAGGGGCACGGTCAAGGTCAAGTTACATGTCTCGATCAAGGTCATTTTCAAGTTCAAGGTCACTCTCAGGTTTCAGGTAACTCTCACGGTCATGCCCAGTGTCATTTCCTGGGTCATTATCAAGGTCAATGTCAGTTTAAGAGTCGATGTTACTCTGAAGGTCAAGGTCGTATCAGAGGTAAAGGTCACTATCGACGAAAGGTACCTCATTGGTATGTAGACACTACCATTAAGAGCCTGAACATCTATTTTAACCGGACACTAGCTCAAG
>JAQIVA010000077.1:0-14447 GCA_034697525.1 Lithobius microps | reverse complement strand
AACCCTGCGTTTCCTGCAAAATGAGATTATTGCTGTTAAGTCCTGTCAGGTGTGGAACTGGGGCTGTTGTGATCGTTCAAACGGGTCATTAGTCGGAGCATATATCACACTTGAGTATACGCCAGAGTACATTTCTATTTCGCAAACACAAACCTGTCTCCGCATTTGTAATTGCCAGATTTATGCTATTTGATCTGGAGTCTATCCACTGAAATCGATATCGAAAATGTGTCTGTTTGAGGTAAATATATTTCTGAAAAGGGAGTGACTGTTCAGGAATAGTGGGCTTTGAGCTAGAATACGAGAGACTTTGGCACTAAACGCAAAAGCTCAAAATTCGTCAATGAAACTATTTCTGCAACAATGACTAATGCCTCCTCCTCGCTTCCTGCAAAAAAAGCTACCTTTGGCACCTCCAATATATCAGTCTGAAACAATAGACATTTTAAAAGCAAATGAAACTGTTAGTTGTTATTAGTCAATTGAACAATTCGGAGATACAGGATAACTTTTCACTGTCCCAACAACAATAAATATTCAAACATGGCCCTTTTATATCTTGCAGGCAGAGAGAAACCAAAGACACTCCTGTTCTTCTGGGTGCCTCCTCAATTTGTTTTGCAAGAGTGGTTTTGCATACAATAAACGATACTCTTGATGCTATCTCGACATAAACTGATCTCGACTAAGAACGTATGATTTGGATTCTAGGTCTTGTTGAACAACATTCCTCACTATTCCTTGAAACACTTGTAGAGCTTTGGCTGGCAAGATGTCGTCGCAATGATTTCCATAGGTGCTTTGCACTTTTCTGACTACAAACTCAGGTGTTCTGAGAGAGTCAGAGCAGAGTGTTGACAATGCTGTCGATCAGCGTATGTTTATAATATCAAATATCAATGTATGTTTTAATCAGGGCCTGTTATGGTTAATTACTGGAAATAAATTTATCACTTAAAATGGAGTGACTATTTAGGAATAGTGGGTTTTGAGCCAGAATAAGAAGATAAAACTTGCCACTAATTATTGCATTTGCTTTTCATTACACTTCGTAAAATGCACTGCATTTCCTCCTAGGGAGTACGTAGTCACTCAGAGAGTACTTTTTATGAGTAAATAAAAGGGCTTCTCAAACACCCCCTCAAATCGTTCCCTAACACTCCATCAATATCGGTAATTGATGTGGATTTACTTATGGAGAATCACACTAAATCAGCAATAAAATGGATTTTAGATGAGATCACGAGATCTGGTGCAGATCGAAAAAGGATTAACTCAGGACACTGGCTAGATGTGAACATATTGAGTCGTGCAAGGGGAGTTGTGTTCAAGCAGCTTTATTAATATGCTTGCTGGTTGGCCGACAATGAGTATGAATCACTCTTGGTGAAAGTTAGACCACCAGAAATGGTGTATGGTATGGGGTGTTGGAACTGAGCCTGAGTTTATGATTACCTCTAATGACTACTCATGCGTAGGTTCAGTAATTTGAGGTCAAGTACTTTTTGCAGTCCATGATTTCATGTTTCCTCTGCCACAATGATCACAAATAGCAACAATTGTAATGTGGTGATTTTATGCCCAAACCATTCGAGTGAACACTTAGTGTTCGTTCGTGACATTTAGATCAAAAGAAGAAAGCAGGACATATTGATGGGAATGCACTACTTAGACTGCTTTATGTCTGATTTGTAAGCTTACAATCGCAATTTGCCAGAGGAATATCACTTTTTCCTGCTGTGTGACTGATTTTACGTAGCTCGTTGCATGTACCTCGAGTATTTTCTGGAATATCCCATCAACTTTAGCGACCTTATTTGATTTCAGATCTCCGTGGGACAACTACTCGATTGCAAACTCGGGAAGTTCTTCACCCCAAGGCAACGCGGTCGGGAGAAAACTGCCAGCGGTGGTATCAGCGGTGGAAACAACTCCTTCTTCCCAGGAGGATTGTCGTCGATCTTGCCACGCACTGTTCGACAACAAACAGGTGTTCTGAGTGAGTGGGAGCAGAGGGTTGACAATGCTTTCATTGAATCTTGCTCGTGATTTCGAAAAGATATCACGTCAAATTTTCCTTGAGCGACAAACAGAGTACGTGAGAACAATTCTAAGCATCAAAGAATATTTTAACTTTGGTATAGGCTATTGGAGGGAAGTATTGTTTGAAACGGAACATTAAAAATTTGATTTGTGCGAGAATAACAGGTTAAATTTACCTTCTTCAATAATTCGACCTCATAAGTTTCGCTTTAAAGTACTTTAATGATCACGGAGGCTAAAATTAAAATTAATGCAGACAAAGAGATTGTCCAATGATGTTTGTTTACAAATGCGCATATGACAGAGTGGTTTAATGGCAAGACAAAACTTCTAGTGGCGTTGCTCCTGGCTTTTTCGGTCCAATGATCTCGACAAGTGTCAAAGGAGCTGAAGAACACTTTGATTAAACAAACAGAAAGTGGAAAACAATCGTGGTGAGTCTGTTTCATCATTATAACAATGAATAAGCGCTACATTAGATATTTGCTACCGACGGACTTTAAAACGATACACATATCTAGAGAAAACTTTAAAGGGAGTGCTTTTTGATCAGTCTTTCTTAATATCAATAAATATCCATCGTTTTCATTACCGCCCCAGCTCAATTCCAGCTTACTCGGAGCACGATTACTCTTTAAAACAGCGCTTTAAAATTTGGTTGCGATTCGGCGGTATATTTTCATTCCTCACATAAACGATAATAATACTTAAGTTTGTCGGTAATTTTTTTACCTACGCACGTATAAATTCTCAACCTCACTTGTATCGAGGTTGATATGTTTAATTAAGAAGAAAAGGAAACACGAAATGTATCAATGAGCTGTAATTGAAAATGTTCAAATTTGAATGAACATTTGAAACGACTAAATTTGATGAAATGAAAGTGAGCAACCTAAAATCGAAATGGAATTTCAAAATTTGAAAAAATCACAAAACGGCGTTTCTCTGGGGATAAGAACCACAAAATGCCTTTTTTGTTACCTCTCTATTTGATGTTTTTTACACGATTTTAAGAGTTTACTACAGTTGATTTTCTGGGATGCTGCTCCAATATCAATTTTATCTTAAAAACGGAATTTTCTATACAAATTGCTACAGCTTAGTGAAATGTGTCCATGAGTGAGTATCGGAGGTTTTGTGGACCTAAAATGTTTAATCAAAATGATTTTAATCAAATAGGTTTCCGAAAATGCGATTTTCAATAGCTTCAATAACACTAATAAAAGAACTAATTTTAACTTTCTGGATGGATTAATAGTTCTATGATCGCTTAATATGGTTAGTGGGCCCAACAGGGACGAATGCGTATATACTCAAAACACATATTCGAAGAAGTAGAACGCGTCATAGTGACAGCATAAAAATGTTCGGATTATACAGTTAATAAGGAAGCGAGATGAATTATAGTTGAACTAATTGGAGAAAAATAAATAAATACTTGCAACAAATTCTCCAATGTTAAAGTTTCGCGCACGTCTTTTCCTTTGGATCGACTTGCATGTCAGACCCTTTCCGTTGTTCTGAGGTTTGGCACCATTTCTAACTGAGAGCGCCAGGGTGTCCAGAGTGAAACTGCTGAAGCACTGCTCGACGTAGTCTTGAGCGAATGACGACTCTGTCTTCAAACATTAAGCGCTCGTCTTCGGCTGATAAGAGATTGCGTTGATGATACGACTCTGGTAATTCTCCTTGAGGTAGGAAATTTGGCAATCTAGAGCGGGTAAATTGTATCGCTATTTCAATAACCCAGTCCCCCGATATGACCTGTACATCTCCGTATGGCGTATTATTTAAGCTAACATTTGAACTGTGCCAATTACGGCAGTCAAGGGAGCTATGCTATCTAAAATGGCACGATCAACAATATCACGTACGATTACTAGGGTTAATAGGCAACTAAAGATAAATGCGTATAAACTCAAAAAATACATTAATTTTTCCTTGTTGGTTTAAGTTGCAAAACTATAAGCGTCCTCAGATTCCTTACTCATCAAACTTATTCCTTTTTCAAAACTTAAATAATACTAAGAGTAACTGCCCAGTTTAATTATGGAATTAGAAGTGAGAAAACACTGAACATACGACTTAACTTCGAGGTGTTGACTTGGGAAGTTAGCTAACTCAAATGACAACTATGCTGCATATTTCTATTGATTATTTTGCATAAAATTTTGACAAAAACTTGAGCATTTCCCAACTGCGGACAAAAAGTGTTGATAGAACAGTTATAAAGATCAATTGTGGTAACATCTAACATTTTGGCATCGTTATCACTGAACATGTCATAAACAATCAAATCTTGACATATTTCAATGATTTTGTTTATCAATTTTGTTAATTGATATGCTTATTTAAATTAACTGTTTTTACAGGTATTCAAAATAATGGCCAAATCGTTGTATGACACCAGGCGCAGGTGTAACAGAAGATGACCCCCGAATGCCTGAATGACATTTCAAGAGTTACTGTCTCAAAATTAATAATGACTAAGGACTTTAAAAGAGAAGGAAAAACGCCGTCCTCAGCAAAGCACAGGTCTAGCCGAAAGTCGTCGAAGTGGTTGGCTAAGAGAGACCGTCGGACACTAAATGAAATTGCACGAGCCATCATCGATTATCTCGTGTAACAACACTGCAGTCACCTGGTTAACCTATCCCTAAGCATCTTTCTGAGCAGAACTTTGTGAAAAGTGTTTTTGAGTGAGTGAGTCCGTTTGTAGTTAAACTTGTTACTTCAGCAGTGTCTGGAAAGATGAATGATGTAGCTTTTGTGGAGTATAGAATGAAAGGGATCTTCCCACTTCAGTTGATTAGTAGTCATATAAGTTTTCTTTTCAAATTGAAAGGGTTTCAGCTTTGCAAAAGTGTTTGTGTAGAAAATGTTTTTAATTTTCCTGCGATTTTTCGAAATCCATAATAATTTTACATCATAACGTTGGGAGAAAACTGGTACTCATAAGCTCTCGACAATTTAATTTTGCCAAATTTACTTCGAAACTTTACTATGACTTACACTTTACGAAACAGCGCAGCCTAAAACCCCATTTCCCTGCACTTAATAACCACCTCAACCCACATTAAAAAGCTGGAAGGCAATTCGAAATGCGTAAATCTAAGTATAGAGAAAGATTTAATTTGAATAATTGGAATTATTTACAAGAAATCAGCATCTAAGATTTTTCGCCATTCCCCGAAACACAGAAAGTGAAAGCGTTTCTCAGTCCTGCAACAAAACGCCTCAACCACTACAATTTGATAAAATCATTTAAATGGCAATAAATGCTACCGGACCTTCGAAAACAAAGGAGGGGATCGTGTCTTTCCTAAAGAAGATGTGGTTTAGCTTTAGCTGCATTGTCTTCGTTTAAGTTGAAGGCAATTGGAAAGAAAGGCGAGCAAGTGGTGACATTAGAAGTTTATAAGTGAGTGGGAGACGCGAAAACTCGCTGAGGCTGGCTCCAGTGGCTCTGGCTCAACGAAGATCTCCGTGAAATGGACGGGGATCGCACCATTTTCCCAGTGATAAATTCACTCTGTCCAGGTATGTGGTAGTATCGGTAAATGTCATTATACGACAGCGAATCGCAGTCATCGATATCCCCGCGGATAATCCACTGCACTTTGGGTCGTACCCCCACCGTCGAATCTTCTTCCACCGAACTCTTGCCACTGTCTTCGGTGTCGTGGGGCGCGAGGTGGTCGTTACTTTGCAACGATGGGGGTGGGGTGGGAGAGAGAAGTGGGAAGGCCGGGCCTCCCAACGTTTACCGCATTAAAGGGGCTGGCAGTCCTACAAGGCAGAAAACAAGACGCAGTTACTTATCTGCCCGTGAGGTGCTAGGTAGGATGGGTAAATTGTGGGCTCACCTTTAATATCTGCGCGACTTGTATAGATGAATGTAATCACTTTCAGGGTGCACCGGCTTTGGGAAGCCAGCCAGAACCACTGCACAATCCTCTTCAAAATGATGCCTAACATCACCTCCTCTCAAGGCACATGCCTACGGAAGGCAGCTCAACCTAGTCGCTTTTGACAGATTTCTCCTAGCAGGCAGTTTGAATGCACGATCAATCATTGATTATCCGGTTCGACCATGCTGAAATCAACTGTTCAGGCTTGGTAAAAGATTTTTTTCTTAACAAACCTTCAAAAAGAGCATTTCTGAGTGATTTTCCACTCCAAACATTTCCTCATCGTTAATCTTTCAATGATATCAGTGTCCAGAACGAGATATTATTGTGGGAAAATTGAATAAATAGAACAATTCGAATTTACTTAACTGCCATTAGTTTACTCAATGGGAAAATGACTCTCAGGCAAACAGTTATCAGTGTTAAATCCTATTAAATGTTTATTACATATTCTTTAAGAGCCCTTAAATTGGTGAAAGGGCCATCCATCTTCAGTTTATAGAATAATTGTAACACATGATTCCGCGGCTTCTAGAAAATGTAAACTTACTATCTCAATTAGATGGCCCCGTAAAGGAACAGGAATTCTCAATGGCTAGAATCTGTTTTATTAAATTTTTTTTGTCTTTTGTGAGGCTTCGTGTCCATATTCTTACTTGCATTGATTTCACCCAAGGACCTAATTGGACTTATTGATCTACTCACTCTGGTCCGGGAGAGTTCAAGGTCACCTCTACACATCACGTCACCCAAACCGCTCTGAGAGAAGTTCAGTCCGTCTTCACTGGAGTAGAAATAACTCAGGTCTTCGACTTCGCAATTTCTCCAACGGTCCGATAGTCTTCCTAAGGACTTTCATTCTCAGGACGATATTCTACCCGTTAGATTGAATACCCAAGAAGATGTCATCTCCATTTCCGAAGAAGAATAACTCACGTCTCTTTGGAAACTGTGCATTTTGAGCTTGTTCATCTCTGACTAGTCTGCTCTTCAATCGACTGACTTGGAGGGTGCACTTCATGAGGGTGCAACAGCATTGTGAAAGCACTGCCGACTCACTCAGTACACTCAAATTTGGTGTCAGAAGAGAGGAGTTGCATGGCATGATCGACGGAAACCCACCTACATCTTGTCGAATATCTTCAAGTGTCTTTTTGAACACTAAGGAATGTTGCTGTTCATCAAAACCTCGGATACAAATGATACGCTCTTATGTTTACAGAAAATCAAGAGAATCGTTTAATGCTCACAAATGGACTCTTGCAAAACAAACTGGGGAGGCACCCAGAAGAACAGAGTCTTTTGATTTTCCCCGCCGACGAAAAAACCTCTACCAGGATCGCAAAAGTCAATCCAAGAAATGATAGGTGGATGGCTGGGTATGTGCGGACCCCAGCAACGAAATTTCCAACTGCGCATGAGGACTCCAGCAACAACAGTGATGGTTTTCTTACTGTTAGCAATGAAGGGCACATCATGCCTCCTCATCATTACCCCCTCCACCCACAGAGCCTTAGAGTCAAAGCAGATGCCTCTGTCGTCGAGACGGTTCCAACCATCGTTAAGCTGCCTTCGAAAGACAGCGCAGCCGTCAATGGAGGAAGGGCGTATTCCGTCTTCCGACAAGATTCGTATTCATCCCGTAAAACTCTCAGAAACCGGGATTGCATGGCCGATGATTTGCATGAGTATGTCACAGCAATCTTTTTCGCCTTTGGGGCGGTGTCGTTGAAAAGGAAGTTAATAAGCATCCCCGTAACACCACATCATCTCCCATGGCCGCAATAGCCCGAGCAATGGAGAACATAATCATGGTAGTCTGATCAAATTTTTGCAGTCGCTATCAGACTCGAATTGATTCGGTGATGGAATCCTAATGGGTGAGGATATATCGATTAAAACGCAGGTTAGTATTGAATTTATTTGCTTTGGAAAAAATATTTATGTATTTGTTTTAAAAATATAAATTGAAAGATTCAACAATTTACAGCGTCATGCTGAATTTCTAAAAGTGCGCAAGGTGTCCCAAATGCCCCAAATGGTCCGTTGCAGTCCCCCGATCCTGTTCACCCGGCGCCGCGGGTCCCCGCCGCAACCGCTCCGACTAAAAGGCGAGAGATCAGACCGGATGAATTAGAGGGAAAAGACTAACAGTAGCAGTCTGGATTAAATGCTTCTTTCGGCAGTCTCCAAGCGTACACTCCGTGGCCAAAGGTCGGATATAAGATAGTAAGCGGTGATTCGTCATGGAAAATCACATTTTTCCACTGCTCGTGATGGTAGCAATTCCGAATGTTTCTACATTACCACTCGAAACGCTTTGAAACATTTGTCGTCTTTGAGAGCAGAGGTTTTCTAATTGCAGCAATTTCGTGGTGGAACGCAGCTCCCGTGTGAAGCCCCCTATGACGAGCAGTTTTTGTGAAAACCGGGTTCTTCTTGTGCTCATTGAGCAGCTCTGCAGTGATTTTAGGAGCCGTGGTCTTGATATCCTCTCTAACAATTCCATTTAGAGTCCGACGGTCTCTTTCAGTTAACGCTATTATTATTTTTTATAAAAATACAAATTTAGCTCTTTGAATGACAATTAACTTTGTAATTAATTAAATATCGATATTGTAACATCGTTTTGAGCTACTTCGAGATCGACAACCTTGTATTTCTAGGAACTCGATTATTCAGAGAGGTAAATGGAGACATGCAACCCTAACGTCTGCATCAAATTGGGGGCTAATGTGCATATGCGGTCAGCATTTTGGATAAAATATTTCATTTAATAGTCCAACAACCATAAATTCATATCTGAAGCCGCAAAAGTTTGATGTTTTAGCTTGCAGAACTCTACGAAGTATACATTCTACTGTTACTACCGATACTCACACAAGTGTCGCGGAGGTCGTGTTCCAAAATGAGAAATTGATGCGCAAAATCTCACCTCCCACTGAAGAACAAACAATGCGGCTATGTTCAAGTAAGGAAGAAAGTTGTTGGCATTAAAGGCACAGATAAGTGGGAAACATTTTATTATTTCCAGGGCTAAGATAAACTTCAATGCAATTTCCTTTTCTGTTGAAATTCCTGCTCAATTTTTCCTTGACAAACCAGCCAAATTTAGCTCGAACAGCCGGCATGCCAACTCTCATTAAGATCCAAGAGAAGCTGGCGCCAAAATCCTCGTTAATCGACAGAATTTAACGAGACTTTGAGAAATCCCTTCTGGAATGAAACCATTAAATTTAGCTCACTACCCTTAAGAAGCAAAAGATGACAATGCCCACAGTATGAGTTACAGGGTACCCTTCAAAGAGATAGAGTTTCACGAATTCAGCTCGCTCCAATTGCCATTTCGAGCAGAATTGGCGGTTACTATGGAATGTTTATTTTTACATAAATCTATCGATTTACTTGCACCGGATGATAATTTTCGAAACATTTCAAGGAAGCCCTTTGCCCCAGGTTCTATTTTGCAATGGATTGACGGTGTACCAGACGCTTTATTGACAACTAGTCATTAATTTTTCTTCATCGAGTCACCTCCTAGCAACTAACAATCACAACTTTCTTCCTAACAAGACTGCCAAATTTAGTGTGAACAAAAGCCCGTTAATGGACAGAATTAAACCACATTTGAGAAATCCCTTCCCACAGAGAAAACCGCGTAGAATCAACGCGCTTCAAGTTCTATTTTGAACTGGATTGAGACCGGCTATTTGCTAGTCCATAAATATATTTGAATGGCAAACTCACAGAAGGTTTCTCAGTAGTACTTAAAAATTTTCGATTTTACCATTCGGCTCGCGAAATAAATAATATGATCAAAATTTCTCAATAATCCTTCTTTTAGAAGAATTCCTATTTTATTAACTAGAATACTAAGCAGTTGCTCGAAATTTCACGGTTCGCAATTTTCGATACTAGAAAATTGTTTGAGTCGATATGCAACCGCGCGAAACCTCAGCAATCTAGACAAAGACACCAAGACGGAAGAATTGCAGTAGCTTTCGAGAGTACGGGATGATACTGTCTTATGATGCATGTAATCATTAGTGTGGCTGTCGACTTAGATTGTAACTGATTCAAATGGCCACCTCAGCGGGACAGCTCATATCAATTTTTGAAACAAGGATGCTGCTGTGACTGCTATCGAGAAGGGCAACACACTAGTTGTTGGTGAGAGATTAATTAGTAGTGTTTCATAAATGTAGAAAATTTCCTTAGAAAGTGTGCATCTTAAAAATCCCAAATAGAAGAATTTAAACTACTCCATCATGTGCCTTATTCTTGGTGGTTATTTCTGGACCCATTGGCTAAGATATTCGAATGAGTTTCCATTTGAACGAAGTCTTGGGCAATTTGTAGGTAGACTGCTCGGCTGGGAAATATTAACAATGGTATCATGAAATGAAAATGTTATCTATAGATATTTGATCTCTAGGCATTTTGACCTTTAAAAACCGAATCGAACGAAGCCATCAATAAAGACGCAGTAATGAACGACGCAATTCGTTGGCATCTCATTGACGCAACGTTCTAGAATGTCTTCGCCTGTACCGGCTTAATGGTAGCAATAAGGCGTTTTCAGGACACTAAAATGTGGAGAATATTCTGCAAATAAGCGAGTTGAGTTATGTTCAACCGGCAACGAACGCCCTGTTTACTGATTCGGATTCAGGAGTGATTCCTGCTCACTCTCGGCCAACCAGCAAGCAGATCATTCAGTCTGGGTGAACACAGGACCCCTCGAAAGACTCAGGAAAGTTCAGATCTAATCAGCGTCCCGTGTTTATCTTTTCCAGAATATTTAAATATTGGAGAGGGCAGAACATTTGATTAGGCCTTCATATCAGGCCTCGGTGAGTACACACCCGGACGAACGCCAACCAGATGCTCTGCACGCTGTAGAAATGGTTTTGGTCTGTTAAAATTCACCCTGCGTATTTGATGAGTAATTTGGTGGTAGCGATAAGATTGAAGCATATAAGAGGATATCGACTTCCTGCCGATAATGCAATCCTCTAAACAGCAGTTCACAGCACTTTTATGTATTGCGGTCATTTACGAGGAGCTGTTCGGAAAATCCAAGGTAAAAAACAACCATCTCGGCATCTTCTCAAGACATTAAGATGTTAATTCCTTTGTGATTCCTTGTTTAATGTGCACGAGTTCAAATTCAGTTTTCACTAATCCATCAAACAGAAGTTACATAAAGGTTAGGGTGGAGAACTTTCATATTTGTAACAATGATATTAGTAAAAATTCTAAGCAAAACAATATTGGTGACGGTCATGTTAGTTGAATTCCCTGAAAAAGTGCTATTTTCTTTTTCATTTATATGCTTTCAAATTAATTAAATTGTACGTTAATGTCGAATTATTCTTTTTCTTCAGAGGACTGTCGAAATCACCATAAACACAATTAATAACAAAATATAATTGGGTGAAAATGGTCACTCAATGAAGACGTAGAAGTCAATCAATGCTGCAGGTCAAGCAGGTAAAACATATATAAGAAAACACGTTCACCTAGCCCATCGCATCTTTATTAACTAAAAATGCATGATGAATCAATGAATTTTAACGTGTCCAGAGTAGTCTGTCGAAATTTTGTTGTTAATCGAATTCTCTACATGCTCTAGGAAGACTTTCTGGTCGGGAAATGGACACCCACCAGCACAAAGAAAGCTATCGACCGAGAAATTCCTCGTACTCGCAATGCCCACTTGATCAGGAAACTGGCCATTCAGCACTGCTTCAAACTGAAGCCACTTCAAACTGAGGAAATACGCCATATCCGACGGCTAAAGCATGCAAACAAAAAGGGAGTTGGCAGTTAAATCCACGAAAAAGCTTTTCTTCAGTAGGAGGAGCAGCAGCTCACCTTATCGGGAGTCAGGAAGTAGCGGATGTCATCAATGACCACATGGCAGATGAACTCAAGATCTCCATTCTCGTAACACTGAGCTCTTCCCTTGGAGGAACCCTTCGGTTCGGTCAGCAAATTGGCAATTTCCGTTGGAATGTGTCCCATCAAACCGTCCATCACTTCTCCTACTGAGTCTTCCAAACTGTCGAAATGGGTCCTCATGTACCTAAACTTCAATGTTGGGGCTGGGAATGGGGAAACATCGATTATCGATAAGTTGAGTACTCCTACCCATTGGATAAGGTGATGTCCCAGTCGCATTCAGCTTCAGATTGTAAAGGAAAGTGTATTTAATTGATTTCATGAAGTCATGGATATTCTCGAAGGGGCAGTCGCGGTCACATTTGTATCCACCCATAACGAAGTCTGATGTGGACTTTATCACTGGTTCCGCCCCATCGTTGTGCCCAACCACCGCACTGAATGAAAAGTCATATACGCGGACCTTTCCCGAATGACTCAATCGATCTCCGTCCAAGTTGGTCTAGAAAACTCATTAGTAGCACTAAATTGGACAACTTTATCCACAATGACGTAGATATTCAGCCAGTCGATTTGGAGATCGCAGTAGCTGTTTGGAATGTTCTTGACGCAGTGGATGTCCCAGGTGGTATCGGGGACCTGGTGGATCAAGATGTGCTTGAATTCCAAAGGCAGTCGAATCATTGCTTTCACCACGATATCCTCCAAACTCACTGCAAGCCTATCAGCTTCCTCCAAACCAGCTGAAATGGAAAAAGGGAAGGGAATTTATATCTCACTCCCCATACAACATCAGACTTACCTCGACACGAAGGAAGAACACCAACTCCAACGGAAAGCAGAAGTGTGATGAAATGCAGCCGCATCTAATGTCTCTCCCGCTAAGAGAATACCAAACTCAGTCCTCCACATGGCTTCTTTTATAGTTTTAAAGGGAGTCTTGCAAGTAAGTTACCCCATAGTTTGTATGATTAGAGAGAATTGCGTAATCCACAACAAAATCTTTTGGAATTTAACAGAAAGTGGAATTTATCAGTCTGGTGTAAGAAAGAAATCCAATCCATTTGATCGATTTTTTCTGTGTAATTTGGATAGTAGTTGAAATACGATATTTCAGTTTGTTCTCTCAGTTAACTTTTGGTCAATTATCTGTCATGGGACAGTCCTAGCTGGTTCAAACAGCATGCTGCATTGTAAGAAGTTTCTTTAACGGAATTTACGCCGGCTATCAATCATCAGCACAATTTTTGGATCTGAGAGAAGAGAATTGTGTCCATCTACTGGGCACAATCTCTAACAATTTACTTCTTCAAGCTGACTCGATCTTAACTACTATCGGCCAACCAGCAAACAAATCCTAAAAGCCGGCCGAACACTACTCCAATCGCGCGACTAGAAAGAGAGTTCACATCCAATCGGCGATCCGATTTCATCTCATCCAGAGAGTATGGATATTGTGAAAAGAGCAAAACATTCGGCGTGGATCTCAGAGGAGAATTCGGCGAGTACACATCGCCTTGCATCTTAAATGGTTAATATTGTGCTAAAGATAAATCGATACGAAAGGAGGATATCGACGACCTGTCGACATTGCCAATCCTCGTAAATCTTCATTGTAAAAAGGCAACAGAAACTTCAAAGCCTGAATTATTCTCCGCTAGGTTTAAAGAATTTCTTGTAGAATTTCCACCCACATCTACGGTTTCTTCCCCACCCGGCTGCTGTTGCAGCAAGTTTATTACAATTGCATAGAGGGTGGCAACAAATTTTATTTGCTTCAACTAAGACAAGGAATGCTCACCACACAATGACACGAAATCATGGAAGAAAAGTTTTCTGGAATATTCCAAAGATTTGCTCGGTGGAAATCAATAAATTATTCACAATTATTTCATACTTTCGTGATGATGGCAGATTGACTCTGAGAAGCTTCAACTGTTAAAATCCACAGGAGAAGCGTGTGCACAAAAATCAGCAGTCAGCGATTAAGGCGTTTGAACTGAGCTTTGAGAGGAACAAATGCTCACCTTCTGTGAATGGAAAAGGAGTTGTGGTGTTTCACCAGAAGAATGTACACAACAAGCTTCATGTCACATAAATGGCAGAACTTGGTTGGGCTACTATCTCTTTCTTAGTTTTCAAAATCATTTCTAAGGTAGACCTTTTGGAAATCCGGTTTGGATTAGGAAGTCCACAGAAAAGATTGATAAACAGTTAGAGTCCCAAATCTATCCGTCGGGAAGGGAATCGAAGGTCATGGATCGTCCGCGACGGTCGCGATAGAACCGAGTTGACGAGAGAGTAGTCAGTGGAGTCCCTGGGAAAGTTTTCGGTAACCCATTCCCGAGGCACCCAGTTTCCAAGCTCAGAAACTGTCCCAAGATTCGAAGCTTACGATCAACTGCTTTGCTGGCTGCTGAGATTCCGTTCTTCAACTACTCAAACATTATGTGACTCAAGTGATTCTTTGGTACTTCCTTAGTAGCAGTTATGATCATGTTTTGAATAAACAAAATAGGTAAACAATCTTTAATTCACATTCACGTATTTTCTATGACTTCAAACTTTTAACAGGGATATTATTGCCTT
>JAQIVA010000076.1:0-14529 GCA_034697525.1 Lithobius microps | reverse complement strand
CTTCCTACTGCCACTGAATGGATCCCTGTGGATCATAGGTGATTCGCTTGCACCCGATTTCGTTCATAATTTTTATTTAAAACGGACAATGCTGGCCAGTCATCACATGATTTTCATCGATTTCCACCATTCAAAGTTACATTTTCTGTACATTCTACCAGTTAGATCATTTCAAACTTTCACGCTTATATAACTAATATTCGGCAAACTTGCTCTCCCATTGCGCTAACAGGTTCCATTTTTAGACTTCATTACTAGTTTACATCCTGTTAAGTTTTAAGTTACAGTTTTAAAAGAATTTTTGAATTTAGCTATTCGTCTATAAATTAATGAATATTTCTATCAATTTCTCACAATATCAATATTTACAATAATATATACATGTTCATTTAGGTGATTGAGGCGGGGTTTTCGAGGCGGAGTTGGCGGAGGATGAACGGGTGAGTGGATTGCACAGAAGCCTCGGAGTGGCAGAGAAGTTTCGCGGCGGCGGCGGTGGTTGCGGCAGAAGGCCAGGCACCTGCCCGAGAGCGCGCGGCTGTTCCGAGGCTACTGCAGCTTTTCTACTGCTGATTCTTCTTAAAATTAATAAATTCTCCTTTTTGAAATTATATGGCAAGGTTTCAACTTGCCAAGTTACGAAGCGGAATAAAATAGAGGGTTTTTCGTCGGAAAACTGGATTCATGATATTGCATACAGCTGATTGTTTTATTAACGTCGTGTTTTATGGAACTGACTGACTATTTGTTCTCCGCATTCGACTTGCTGCATTTATCGCATATAACTGTTTTATATTTCAACTTACTTCTTTGTTTAACCCTGTTTTGTGAATTTAAACAGAATAATCAGTCGTAGCAGCTTATTTTTGCAATTTAAAAGGTCTTGGAATAGCCTGAGGACGGCTAAGATCAAGCGGGTTTAACGGTGGACGGGTTTTGTCTCAATGTGCCAGATTTGCAACAAAGACAATCGTACAGAGCTGTTAATTGCTGCACATTATTCTGAGAATCATATAGTATAGATGTCAGGTGACGAAATGTTTTTACACATCTAAATGCATCAAAAAAATTGCCAGCAGCATTTTGATTTGATATTCTGCTTCAGTGGGGTGTAGTAGAGAAGTTGCAGTTTTTCGGGTTTTCACAAACGCAACGCCATCTAAATGCATGGCTGTGTCATCGCAGGTTAATCCAAAGCAGTCCCTCGTATGTGGAGCCTTTTGGTGACATTTCTGTATCAAAGTGGGCATGAGAACTGAGCATGGAACTTGTGGGAAGAGAAATTACTTTAACCGCTAACGGCATCTCAGTGAAGACCTGTTTCAAAATAGTTAGTCAGAAGACAATCTTTATTAGACTTAAGCTATTCATGTCTGTGTCTTCATTCTTTCAAGGAAAGCACTCAAATTAGGCAAGAAAAAGGAAAGTGTCCTAAAAGTTTGATATAAGGAAAAGGTGGTTGCAAAGCAAGATTTACCAAATCGACCAATACAATTCATTTGCAACTGAGTTCTAATAAGATAGAGAAAACACACACAAGTTTAACTTGGTGCTTTCATTCGACCAAGTACAGTTCCTTGACTGCGACATTACAGAATTCAAGACAAAATTTATAGGGATAGCTTAAGAAAGTAATACAAAAGATAAAAATAATCAATCTAAAGATTTCCTACCATTTTAATATTATTTAATTTTAAATTCAATTTTTGCTTATAAACATCAACCTCTGCTAAATAAAACTTCATATTCGGCAGATTTTGCCAGTAGCGCTCATTTAATCGATCCATGTTTCCTTTTAGTCAATGTTAAGCAGTAAATATGCAGGCACTTGAACCTAGAACAACATGCGGCGCATACGCTCATTATCTATTCAATCTAACTCGAGCATTTTAGAAAGGTGGTTGAACTGAAATGATTTCCTGCAATGTCGTAACTTTTTTACCACACAGAAAATAGCACCCATTAAATAATGACTTAAATGTCATTCATCAGAAGATAAAGCATTAACACTCTAACTAAAAGCTCGGAACTTATTAATTCTACAAACCGGGACGGCATTGCACTGATTGAACTCGAAATGATTTGAATTGATTTCTTTAAATCACTTGCTCGGATCCACAACATAAAATTTTTTCCGAACGTAATTTCAATTCCCTTCGTTTCCTTATAATTTGACCTGAATGACACACTTCTGATCTCTGCCTATAAATTACAGTAAGAAGTATTGTATCATACATTTATATATTTTAACATCATATTAATTTACCGCCTTCATTAAAATTCTTATTCATTACTGGTCAAGAGTGATAAGCATTAGGTCACACTACTCATTAACATTTAAGTAATAAACAACATTTATTGTAGAAATGGCACTCTTCGAAGTGCATCAGCCCTTTCAGCTATGCCAATAGGCATCCATTCAATTTTCGTCAAATTAAATCATTTTTCGCATAGAAAAATTGCCAAGCAGGCACTGAGCGACTTCAGGCGAGTCAGAAACCAGGACCTCTGACTACTCTAGATACCCGCCAACAAACGCCCATTTTCACGATCATTTGTCTAGAACTTTTTGTTTAGAAGATCTAAGCTATCTAAATGCTAATTTATCGATTTCTCTTACCAAGCAATGCGGATCCCATGGTTATCGAAATAGTCCTTTTGTGAGTCTATTGTTGCGTAAAGAGTAAAAGGTTGAGTTCGTAAACATACAAATTGCACTTTATAAACAAGTGGTCAAATGCTCATCCTCCGCTCAGCAGCCATCAGAAGCCCCTGAGTCCGTACTCGTTGGCCCGCTGCTTACTTTCTAAAAGTTGCCAGGTTTTGCTGAACAAAATATTTCTATCTACCAAATGCATTTTAAGCGAATGAATTTTCATCCTTTCGTGCAAAATCTGTCAAATCGGGTTTCTTATTTTGCTTGCTAGCGAACCATAGCTACAACAACGACAACCCACCTCGAAGCTGCAAAACACTCTCGTGAATTTTGCAATTGTTCACTGGTTATTTAAGGCGATCTCGTCTACAAAATTCGTATCTATTTACTCGAATATTTATGAAGCATAAATGACTTCTGACTCATCAGATTTACCGGTTTGTATTCACTTTGTTTACTTGATTTTGCAGTGGGGTGGGATGTGGTGCGGTGGATGGTTCATTCTACTGGCTTCCACATCTGGCCTCATAAAATTATGGCAAATGTATCGTTCTTCGCATGAGTAATCATGGTTTTCAGATGGAGACCTGACCTCGTCGAACTAACAGGACACCTCTCCATTATTTCTAATCAATTTGCCATTTTTGAACAACTGGGCTTTTTACAGCACTGCATGAAAATGTCATTGGATGAGGTTAGCACGCAAATGATTCAAAAAACCATTTGTCTATATATTAATCTTTCAGTCACAAAGTTTAAATTAGGCTTAATTCATTCTCTGCTTTTTTGATGATTAAATGGATCATTGAAAAATGTCTCATACATTTTTATCCGCTTTATCGCGATTTTACAAATGGGCTTTTCAACGAACTGCGGCAATATTCAAAGCCAAGTCTCTCCTCAAATATTTTATGCGCTTTGCGTTACCATTAGTTAGTAATCAAGCTCTTGTAAGCTCTAAAACCGGGAGTTGGGAAAGGTCGTCTCTTCCCCATTTCATTCATTATATCCTCGTATGCAGTTTTCTACTTGTACCAAGACTTCTTTAAACTTAATTTAGAGTACCAGTTATTCGCATTTTTGTCCATATGAGTATAATTAAAAAATAAGATATTTACTTTGTCTGAAGCTCTCTGCTTTCAAAGTTTGAAAAATAGCTTAGCTTAAAGTATTTGAAAATGCGGAAACTCATAAGAATTGATGACATGCAGCAGCAAAAGCTGCAAAAATAGGTCCTTTGACATTAAGTAATCACTTTTTTATACACATCCTAAGAACACTCACACTAAGAAGATCTAAACGAAGCTGTATTTAAAAATGCTAGCAAAGATCGCATGTGATTCTAACGACAAAATGAAAATGTTGTTGTGTGCATATAGGAGTTGGGTGTTCGAAAATCTCTTGCATTCAGGTGATTTATGAGTTTGAGAGTGATTCAATTTGAACACGAAATTGACTACCTCCATAACTGCTCAAAATACTGCTTTTTAATTTGTATCTCTAGCACCATGATCGTCTAATTTTGAATATACTGCAGAAGATTTTACGAATACACGCAGCGATCGAGGAGGGGCCATGACATTTTCACTGATACCATCGACATTACTGAGTCTTCTTCGATCCTGCAAAACATGGCAATAAAATGAAATTAATGTACTTTTATGAATTACTTATAAAGAAAAATTTAATGCAACTCAGGAGACTTTATGCACTTTAGATAAACAGAAAATTTAGGAAGTTACAATTTCTTGTAACAAAACGATTAATCAGAAAATGAAGCGACGTTTCATTCTACATATCGGACTCAATGCGAGTACGAAATCGACCGCAAGTTTTGTGTCCTCCTTTGATCGAGCTATTGCTTCCTTCAGAGAGCATCTGGTATTTTGAGGATGTGCTTTAAAATCCTTATCAACGACGAGTATTTGAAATCGTTTTCCTTCATCTGATGGATTAACATTTGAGGACAATTACACGTCATTCTTCTGGGGGTATTGTCGAAAGGCACTGAGATTTGCTGGTGCTTCGGCTTTGAGACAAGCATATGAATACTGGTAAGATCAGCCAGGTAGTTCACACAGAATCACCCATTAGCGAGATCCAAGAGAGAATTACCAACATCGGAAGAATTGTGGGACCATGCCTTTTGGCTTGTATGGAAAACTGCTTAGTCAACCAGCTTGCTCGATGCTCGACGTAGCCGACAGAGCATACTCTAGTGCATTATCGTTATGCTTTCTTCACGTACTATCCATATGCACAGACGAGTGAGCCATACTCATAGCCGCTGGCTACACTGCTAGCACTCTCGTTCCATACATGACAAGCCATTCTAGTAAAGACGGCACAATGGCACGTCCCAAGTGTACAAGCCTACAGCAGACTACCAGAAGACATAGCAGGCATACAAAGTCGCCGCTGGCTAGCCACACAAGAACGAGCCTTCAACGGTAGACAGACCTTAGATATGGTTAACTGACGCCCCATGTCAAGCTCAAGAAACGAGGGTGCTCCGTTATAGATGAACACAACCTACAACTCGCCGGCACAAAGGCCCTAGTACTTTCATGCTAATGGCGGTGAATAAGAGATAGAGAGAAAGGGAGTGCTAGATCTCCTTTGTTTTCTCGTGCAAACTTCTAACGGGTTTATTATATGGCACTTATGGCAAATAAGGTGACTTGAGGAAGAGATATTTATGAGATGTATGGCATTAACATAGAGCATTTTTTGCTGAATATGTAACCCGCGTAATGAATGTCTCATAGTGTCCTTCTGCGGTTTAGGTTTAATTGATTTGGTGGTTTTCGCATGCTTGTGCATCTGTTTTTGCTGAGTTAGGACATTTTGGCATCTCTGTGGATGCGGCTGTTTGACTCGCAACAAAAAAAGCAGCATATTGGCATTCCCAATAATATTAAACAGAAATGTGGGGCAAAACTGCTCCATGTTAACAATTTATTGTATGGTGCACAAGAAAACAAAATGATCTTCTTCTGGATGGAAACATACGGCTTTTCCCACACTCGCGTGCCGATATGACCCTGATACCGATTTCAACTACAATTATTCCTCCAATAAATATTTCGGACCATAGTTCTCGCTCAAACTTAGCCCGGCATAATTTAATAGTCTTAGCTCAACGGCAGTCAGTTGTTTCACTTACCGGTCAATGTTAAGATAGAGTGACGTGTTTGAATGCCTTTGTGATACCATCCGCATCATCGTCACTATTGTCGCCTTCATGCATCTTTACAGCATCCTCCACTGCTGTTGTCGCCTCCGGGCCGATGCAGCGTTCGCCCTAGTGATGTTCCAGTGCGTCCTCATCCAACTAAAACATCAGCAACCATGCCACTTTTAATCCTTTCTGTACTTTCATATTGTTTTGTTTTATGAAAGTCGTTTGACTTGACCAATGCTTGATATATATTTCCAAACTATCAAGTTTACGGCTGATGGGCCAAGGATACAACAAAATTACAGCTTCATGGATTAACACCTTGATAACATGAACCTAGAAGTAACATCAAACGGGGTTCATTGTATCAAATAACTAAGCTTATGGCAGTATTAAGACAGGGTTCATGGAAAAAAATAAAGAACCGTTGGGTACGTAGAGTCTTTCATCTAAGAATAATTTGATATTCTATAAATATGGTGTTCTTTTCAAATGGTACAACTATTTACCATCCACAAAATATCTTCATTTTAAAATCCGTATGCCTTGTCTTTATTAAGTCGTCTTGCTTAAGCATGCGTGAACTTGTCAGTATCTCTGTACCATTTGCCAAAAATTCCAAATATGTGCATTATTTTTCATTAATTTTCTCTAGGGAGTTTTTCCTTTATTTTAGGAGTTAAACATTCTTGACGCAAATCCAAACCCACTATTTCATAATTATCACTTCGGTGCCCACGTCTTCCCTTCCGCCTTGGCACACATCTAGAAAAATGCATAAATATACATTTTTTATTACCTGGGCATTATAAGGCGTATTTTATTTTAATCCTAGGCAGTAAATCTACAGTCATATAGTTGTTTAGTCTTTGATATGAATTAAGGAACTTAGTTTATTAAACGTTAGCAGTAACGGTGTGCATACCGTTCGAAACTTCCTGGAGTCAAGTTAGCCATTGCAACACCGCGTTTTATTTAACCGTTATAATAGTTTAGGTATCATAAAACTAATTTGAACAAATCTTTTTCGGGGTTCTGTATTGTTCATGGAGAGAAAATTAGTGTAGTTGCCCTCTGCATGCGCCTCATAGGTCTTACTAGTGGCTCGAGATTTTAATTTGAATTTTGCTACCAGTACACAATTATTGAATGGCTTATTAAGTTACCTGAAACGACGCCTTTGTAGCTGTGCATATTTCCAGAGATGCTTCAATAAATAAATAAACCCTTGTCTTCGAATAAATTTTGCAATCTATTTGCTCCTGAACGCTGATTATAGTCCCTACGTGGAATGTTGTTTTCTTGCATGTATTCAAATTCTGAATCATATTGAATCATTGGAACTATCACCAAAACGTAATGGTGGGACAAAAACAAAGGGGGTCACTCCGCAAGAGAGCAAACAGGTCAAAATAAAACTTAACACATATTCTGATATGTACAGAAGCGTTTTTTTCTCGCAAAAGATAATCGAAAAATAAATATGAATGTAAGGCTCTGTACCCAAATGTTTAAGGCACTAAATTCTTAAATTTGAAATACTAACTTGTACGTATAATATTTTAAGTGTGAACTAATCGAAGGACTTTATTGTTATCATGTTTATTAAAATGATTTAGGTATACACTTAACAAGAATACGTATCCTGTAAATACTTTTTTGTAAAATATCGTTTTATTACTGTCAGTTCTTGTAAAAATTAATGTAAATGCAACCATGTGAAATAAGAACAAGATATATATATATATATATAAGACAGCTGTATTACTTCAACTGGTAAATCAGAAACAACATTAAAACCGAGCGAGTTGAATCGAAAAGGTTTACTGTAAATAGAGCCACACCAATGGCAATTTTGAGTGTAATATGTTGATCTCAGAGGTCAACTCCATAAGTTCTGTCCGAATTTTGAACAAATAAAACAAGCTACCGAATGATGCATTTAATGAAAAATTTGATAATAAATGCGCTTTCCTTGATTAAGATGTTATTGCCAACGAAGGCGTGGGACTTCAAGAAGAGACGGATCTGCTCCATGGAGAAGAGGGTGGATGACGAAGGAGCCAGGTCTTTGTTGTAGATTAATATCAAGGAAGCAAGACAAAGGCTGCCTCAAAAAGTGAAAATGTTTCTCCTTTTTAAAAAACTCATCACCTAGATAGGGCTCATCTATTGATGTGCCCACGAAAAATTATATTTCTTAAATTATGACTATTAAGATCTGAAAATCATTACGCATTTGCGACACTTGAACCAGCTAAGACCACGTCAACAGTGTTGCGAACAAATGAACGAAATTATACATAAAGAAAACTTCTAGGAAAAATGATATTTTTATAAAATGAGTCTTTTAAAACTATGCCTTTGCTCCTTTTGAGATGACAGCCGCAATATCAGGCCATCTCTCTAAAAATTACCTTATTCAAATTGGATTATGTCTAAGTATTATTAATATTGTGTTTAATGGATTTTAATAGATTTGTTTTTACGTATAGGCACATTCAAATCCATTACATTTTGCTGTATAGGAAAAGATTTAAAATTTGCTTGATTAAAACACTGGACGTTCATACTGTTTTAAGGGTTCAATAAATGAAAATCAGCAGCCGAAACATTCACTCAGTTCAAGGAGATGAATGTGTGAATGATGGATATTCGCAGAAGATGTTTTGCGTAATTCAGAAGTGAGGTTTCACTCCCCGGGATGATGAATACCGAACCTCTAGATGCCCAGGTGATTTTGATGATGACCTTATTGAAGAAACTTATCCCGTTTTGCCATTTGAGTTGGAATTGACAGTTTGGGTTAGTTCAAACCGTACAACCGCCATTTGCAAAGACAGAGAAAAGAGCTCTAACTTGGAATATTGGTGCAAGCGTTATGAATTTTCTGAAAACAATCAACTAAAATGTCGAATTGACTGCATCTGCTCTTCTCTCCGCCATTCTAGCAACTGCTTTACCTCTTCGGCCAGATTGTGAAAAGGGAAAAATGAATTTTTTTGGAAGGGTTTAGCGTAGCGGGCAGGGGCCGAGAAAGGAGCACCATGGAATCAAAGCGTACAAAATCATTTGGGAGAAAGAGTTTTGGCGACGCCGTAGGAAGGTGTTATTGAAACTAACAATTGTAACTCAGAGGGAGATGTTGAAACTGACATGTGTAACCGAAAGCACTATATGTCAATAATGAAGGCATTAATGAGCCTTTACATAGATGGGAGGAAGTCATAGATAATAATTATGGAAATACAGTGAGGACTGAATTTCTAAATAAATGTTACATGTGGTCACTTGTTTTGAAAAATCTTGCAGACCTGATAATTTTATCAATGCTAAAATTTACCCTGCTCAAGATGAATACAACTTCTGCAGCAGTTTTCCACGCTTCTTTGAATAGCAGATCAACGGCAACTCACGCTTACTTCGTAATTTTATTTGGATATCATAGAAAAATTCACCACATCCACATATTGGATGACTAAACAGGACTTTTAATTAAAGTTTAAAAAAATTTCCTAATAAAAATTCTAACTGGTAATTTCGAACAGTTAAAATCGGTTGAGTCAGTGTTACACTTCTTCAGCTGACGATTTGCATCCCGACACATATATATAGATTTCTTAAGGCAGGAGTGCCTGTTTTTCTCCTCCGACGATAAAACTTCGACCAGGATAAACAAGCCAATTCAAGAAATAATAGCTGGATGGCTACGTGCGGACGTTGCTGAAGTTCCAATTGTCCAAACTACGCACGAAGTTTCCGGCAGCAGCAGTGATTTTCGGTGTTGTTAGCAGTGAAGGACACCTCATGCGTCTTCCTCATTTTCCCCTCAAAGGGGCTAAGATTCAATGAAGATACCTATGTCGTCGAGACTCTTCAAACCAAAGTTGATAGAGAGCGAAGCCAATGGAATGGATTGTCTTCCAAAAAAATTCGGCTCCATCTCATGTAGCTCTCAAACCCAGGATTGGATGATGGTGGAGAATTTTCATCATGATGTCCCACCATACTTAAGGCCTCCTCCTAACTCCCCAGATCTTTAGTCTCCTTTTCATTATTACGGAGTGTGGGGAGGCGTTGTCAGGAAGGATGCTAATAAGCATCCCCATAACACCAAATCCTCACTCATGGAAGCAATAGGCCGATCAATAGAGGACATAAATCACCACCACCTTGTCAAAGCTTCCAGTCGCTTTCACACACGAATTAAGTCGGTGATAGAAGCCGAAGGAGGTTATGTGGAATGAAAATTATGTTACTAATTTGCTTACTTGCTTTTTTGCAAGAAATTGCAAGTTTCAATGATTGGCCATTTCATTTTCTCTTCTCCAATTTGCGTAAGGTCTCCTCAGATGACTTACTCAACCAGTAGTTCTTTTCGTGAATATTAAATACAATTTTATGGATAATATGTATTTCAGAGCATTACAATTTGCATCTAAAGTTAGCATATTAATTAAAAGTATGCTCGAGCACTTTTTTCAACTACAAAGTTTTAAAGTACCGTGAACATTAACACTACATTAACTTAATTATTTAAATAGCATCATATTTTATATAGCATCATGCTTAATGGATTAATAATACTCCGAAAATGATAATATGTTTTCAAGATCATTTTATGAAATCATTTAAAATAATTGTATAGATAATTTGATAAATTAAATGAACGAGATTGTTCTCAGGAACAGCTAAAGTTGAAATAACTAGAAACGGCTCTATCTAGGTTGATCTAAACCTCTCTCTCACTCCTGGAAAGTGACCAGACTCGAACAGTCGTAGCCAACCCGTTTTAGTACTGTGCGCAGTCTTTTTCTGCCTCTCCTCAGCTCTTTCTGGGTGGCTCCTAACTCCATTCTTACTGTTTTACATGGCTGTTGTCCCGTCGTCTTCAACTACACCGCATCAGCATTTCTGAGAGCAAAAAAAGCGCAAGGCTCCATTCAAATCTACTTATATTTTATTGGTAGTAAGAGGGATTTTATCGGTACAATTTTGGCTCCTGGAGTGGGTCATAGGGGGAGAGCAAATTGCCAGCTCTGCGAATGTTCCAGCATATCGATCGCATGGCCGCAACTGACACCGCTGACACATGGCTCTCCAAAATCCACCAGAACTCCATCAAGTGAAACGGACGGTTAATTAATTCCCATTAAAGCAGCATGGGTGAGACCAACCGGAGTTTTTGTTTGGAGGGGAGAGATCGAAGGCGATCCATGTTTCATTGATCGGTCCAGACGGCCAATTGGTGATTTGGGATCTGGTCTCGATGTCTTCTCAGATTGCTGGGTCGTCAATCAATTAGGCGTTCAAACCCCAAGCCGTCCGAGATGAATACTTTCAATCTATCTTTTGATGTATGATTTATGAAAGTTAATACTAAATTAAGTGCAGGTTTATGTGTGTACACAACAAACATGCTTAATAGATGACAAACAGTTTTTGGCATTAGTTTAGGTTGACCTTTTCTCGGCTGATTTGATACTGCGACCATTTTCGAAAACAAGTTTCAAGTTAGTGAAAATCTTTCTAGGTTAGTAATGAAAGAAAATGAATAGCATCGACCACACGAAGCCAATGGTCTCAGGAAATAATCTAGTGTAGAGGAATTGCAACAGTTAAGTTCGCCTTCCGAGACAGAGAGCAGAGAGAAAACGAATGATCCTGCAGAGGGATTTATTCGTGAGACAGACGAGGCACTCTTGAAGACAGTGCAGGAAAGTGGAAGAATAAGTCGGCCATTAGAGATTGCGGGAACCAGGTTATAGGCAGTCTTGAGGCGTGCCGCCTTGACGCGAAGCCGGAAGTGTGTGGTAGGCTCTTTATCAAGGTTGCCACAGCAGCTTCTATCAAATTCAACTCAAATTCACCTTTCAAAAGTTTCGTCCCTAAGGTATCAATATTTTGAAAGTTTAGTAGGATTTTATGGGAAACACATTCAAACAAGCTTTCAGCCATTTTAATCTCCAAGGATTGGTGTGAATATGTTAATTTTTAAATGGAATAACAGGTTTTTTCTGGACTGCTATCACATTTCTATTTCCAATTTAGGTTTTGGAGGGATATTCGTCTGAGTGGAAGAAGTTAAATGACTTATTTTCAGATAGAAAAAGGCACAATTTGTAAGATAAGGAATAAACATGTCGCGAAAAGATCTACCGTATGGCCTTAAAACCCCAGGTCACTTTCAATGTGTTATTAAGAAGTCATCAACCTGAGCGATGACATAGAAGTCAACCAAATTTCGGTCATTTCATTGATTCAAATATCTCCCATTGTCTAGTCTCGCATTTATGTGCAGTGTCCCTGCGTTCACCTTAGAGTAAGATTCGCACCACCAAAAAGGAATTCCAGATTCACCTCTTTTAACACAATGCATTGACCTTATAAACCATTTGGCCAAATTTTTCTATCGTCTAACATCTCTATAAGCTCATATACCACATGCTCACGGATCTAATAAACGCTCTGGTACGGAGGTCGTCTCTCTGCTCTCTTCATTAGAAACTCAACATCTTATTTTGGATAACTAATCCATCAAGGAAGGGAACCTAGGAGTAGCCATCCGCTAAAAGCCAGTGACCCAGACATGATCTTCCCATTCTGATAAAGATGGCTACTCAAAGATCATTTTATTCAATTTTCACTAGCCCATTTTACTTCATGAAAATAATGACACATAGCTAGCTTGTGTGTAGAAATTGTTTGGATCCTGCAACATAACGGGCGATAGAGAGCATTGTGTCTACGCCCTTCTGAGTCTCCCACAAGAAATTTTGCAAGAGTTCCAGAAATAACCTCGTGATGCATATTCAATAACTCCTATCAGGAACTCAAACAAGCAGATCCTTCAATGAACTCGTCTGTCCATCAGGCAACATTTCCAATAACTTTTCCGAGGTGAGGTCATCGGTGACCGATAATCTTCACAGTTTTCGGACAGTGTGCAGTGCTTGGTCAACGGGTTTAACATTGACTCGAGCTTATTACTAGAAGCCCTTTTGGAGAAATCGCCCTCATCCCTCTAAGCTATTTCTGTGCCTTGGTTCCATGCGGGGAAAAAGAAATATATTAAGTGATCGGGCATCGAAACGAGGTGGGACAACGGACGACAGTCCCTCTCACTTTTTATGCATTCTGCTGGACACATTTCACTAAAAACATTTTCCTATAGTCTCCAAATAGAATGACTTCCGAATCGCAGAAAATCTGAAAGTATTCGTCACGCCTCCACCAACACCCTGCTCTAGCAATCGATTCAGAAATAAAAGAAAGCAAGAAGACAAATTAAGAGAGTGGCTTTGTTTATTTAGGATAAAATAACACTTCTTAAATTAGGATACTCTTCAAACTACAATTTTGCGCTTTAGGTAATAATTATAATGTATGTCATTGTTTAAGTCTCTTGTTGTATTTGCATTGAAATGGTTATAGAATTTTCTGAAAAGTGGAGAAAAATGGAAATTTAAACAAGATAATTTATTTTCAACTCTGGATTTCTTTATAAAATGAATAACTTTCTATCATTCTCTATTTCCTTAATATCGATTTCGGTAAAAATAAGCGTAATGTTTTGTAGTATGACTACTTAAGATAGGTAAACTTCTTTTACGTATTCATATTCATTTGTCTTGCACGTGATTACATCAACAAATGGAGAATCTACGATATTCAAAAGTGACTTTCCTATTGAAGCCGCCTCTTCTCTTATGAGTCCATTGAAAAACACTTTTAACACTTTACTATTTCTAAACTTCAATATTGTAACTAAATAGTGTCCTTAAGGCTAAACCAGTTGGTTTTTTTTTATTTAACACATAACATGAAAAATAAACGATTTGTAGAGTACCCTACCTATTTTATTACTTTTCTTCTTTATCAGATTTATTTCAAAAATATCATCTTAAGACATGCCTGAGCGTCAGTAAACTCCTATTAAAAAAAATTAATGTTCATTTGTCTTCCACGTGATCAGATCATCAAAACCTGCTATGTAGCCAAAAGTAGGGTCATTTTGCCTTCAAAGGAGACTGTACTTGGCCCCAATGCCGTGAACTCATATTCACATGCCACGTGGAACTTGATCCTCAACTATGATGAAATGTCTCGTCTGACTCCAACATTCCTAAACAAGCTCAACCAGAAACTTGAAGAATTACTTGAATTATTTCAACTCTAAATGTTTGTTTTGTTAAGGAGTATGGGTAATATAGAAATTTATGGTTTAAAAGTGCCAATTTACAATAAATCAACATGATAATGTTAAGACGAGCAAATTGTAGTCTAATTGCCATTAAAGTTACAGGTGTTTTAAAAATAACAATTGATCAATTACATCTTTACTATTTGACGAATTAAAATTAGAAAGACACTGATTACCTCGATTGTGGCAAGGATTGATGTTATATAAAAATATTTATAGATTTATGGAACTCCAGGTGAAGCACTGATTCGACCTCTGATATCCAGCTCTCGAACAAAGAAAGCTTTAGGAATTGGAATCATCACAAGAGACTTGTTGTTTCACCAGGATCTTCGAAATCGTCCCTGATCGACGACTGCTGTAGTTGGAAAACGAAATATATTAAGCGGACTTCGACAATGACACTTGGATCCGACATCGAAACGAGCTGGACAATGAACGACAATCCCTCTCACTTTTTTGCCTTCTGTTGGACACAGCTAAATAAAT
>JAQIVA010000075.1:0-14571 GCA_034697525.1 Lithobius microps | reverse complement strand
CCCCCCCGCAGTTCCCAGGGGCGTAAAATTGGGTAGGCTACTGCATTGGTATTAATAGTAGGCTAAAAGCGTTCAAAATATGCTTATCAAAATATATGAACTGACTCATTTGGAAAGTTGTACGCAAATTATTGTAGCCAGAAACTTAACATTTTGACTCTTCTATTACCGCCCCCTTCCCGTCGAATCTAATACTGTCTGTATACAGGAAGGGTGGGCCAAAAATGTAACGCGCAATGCGTAGATTTCGTTTATAATTTACTAGCCGTCGCGCTGCTGCGATCTCAGAAGAAACGTTTCGGCAGATGCATCATTTTGCTTCCCGTTCCCGTTCAGTTCTCTTTCCTTCCCATTCCCGTTCATTTTGCTTCCCAATCGATTATGAGGATCGATATTTAATTTTTTTTCTAAAATTCCTGTTCCTTCCTTCATCTTGCTATCCCGTGCCAATTCCTCTCTTAGTTTCGTTTAGCCAAGCATCATGTTGTGTTGTTCACCAAGCTTATAGCTCAAGCCGGAGGCCGGAGAAATGTGTTTTCACGCTCTTACGACGTCATGGACAACAATCTTATTTTAAGTCAATAGTGCACTCGTGGTATTTTTAGTCAATAGTGCACTCGTGCTCTCTACATTCTTAGCTTCCTATTGCCGCTTAATTTCGAAAATTCGGGGTTGATTTGCGCTCGTAAAGCACTTGATTTCCAATGCTCACCAGGTCGGCGCTACGATCACTGCTCCGCCAACGTGTCAGAGAAATCACACTGGCTTTGGCCGGAAGCAGCTGCCATGTTGCGAGACAGAAAAAGATCGTAGACCTAACCTGAAGGTGCTGTATTATCTCTATCTCTATGCTGCTGCTACACGCTGCTATAGAGGCTTGTGATAGAGGGCCGGACGGACGGAAAGCCGTAGTGTATTTAACCATAGGAGAGTGGAGCCCCGGGATCGCGTCCTTACGAATAGCCTGGATGTTGACATAATAAATTATTTGATCTTTTCTTTGGAAAAACACACGCCACACAGAATAATTTCGTTTATTCGTTCTGTCATTATTGCAATGTCAGCTTACTAATGAAAGAGTTTTTTGTTTGTTTGTTTGTTTATTTTTGGTGAGCAGGCGCGTACTGGCTGAAAGGTTGTGGGCCGAAATACAACTAATACTGTTTTCACACGTAATAATTCCCTATTAATTTACTGGGAAACAATTCAGAGGTGTTATATAGTGACGACATGACTTTCCAGCAACAAACAATAGGCAGTAGGCGGGGCTGCAAAGGAGAGCCGAAATGCGCCGAGTATTTTTAAGCGTGTGAATTCCGTGGGGGGTGACGTCAGGCCCACTTGAATTATTACGTGAGAATTAAGTATAAACTGATAATTAGCCGACTGCCGCATCCAGACTGATATTGCAAGCGTAGCCGATCCGCTGTACTATACACCTGGAACCCTTTTACATCTCTCTAAATGATTCAGCAACAGTACTGGCTTGAAATTTTTTGGTTATGAATGTGTTGTAAAAATTAATGTTTAACCCCTTGAGTCCAGAATTAAAAATTCGAAAATAAAGCACCGTGACAGAGCAAGAAAAACTATGTGCCAAAGACCACCCCTCTCCGACAACCCCCTCTAGTTTCACCCCTGCATCTTTTCTTCCGTGTTGGGTTGTGAGGTTACTTCATACGCGTACGGGACTGTTTCTGTTTTGTTTTTTTTGGTGGGAGGGGGGGGGCAACATTTTTTGCCCGAATATCAGATCACAGCCCAAATCTATTACGTGTTCTAGATTCCATACTGTTCCAAATTGAAATAACACAATAAATGCAGGTGATCAGGTCTGCCAGCTTGTATCTTCACTGTTTGTTCCAAATTATTTTTGGATTACTGCTTGATAGCTTTGCGAGAAATAGATGCACTGTGATATAGGCTAGTATTTAATTCGCAATTCTTTATTTCAGCTAAGAGTCCACACGGTTGGTAACAGTTTTAGTCTGTAGTTATCTCAGGGCAACGGTATTGTTGAGTTTTAATAATTGTAACTGCAGGTTTTTTTTGCCCAAAAGTAGAAGGAAGATTTGCCCGAATTGTTCCTTCCCCAAAGATTTAGGGGAGGCCCCTCTGCTCCCCCTCCTCGTAAGCCTATGAGGTGACACGAAGGCAGTCTGGGAGCTGGCACTGAATTATTTTGCAGGATTGCAAAACTTTACAAGGCTTTGGACAGGACCGGCGAAAGGCATACGCGAGCAACGCAGTTGCGTCGGGCCCCACAGGACTAAATTCACCAATTCCAGTATTCGTGTAGTCAAAATGAACGTAATAAAGGTTTGCCGTTTGTGAGCACAAAACAACGGAGAAAATAGTTTCAATTGCTACACTAAGCGTGCAATTTTGGTCGTAATAAATTGCATAAATGGAAAAAGTTAAAGCCAGTAGCCTACACTACTGAAAACGCTTATTTGCAACGAAAAAAGTCGGCAAAATGGGTCATTTCTCTTCCCTCCCCCCCAAATACTGGGTCTTCGCTACGCCTCTGCAACATGCTACACCATACTATGCTTTACTCAAGCAAGATCAGTACTGTATGCGTCGTTACCTACTTTTGCTTCTTAAAGGGGGCCCCAAATTTTAATTTCGCGTCGGGCCCCAAGCCAATTTATAACAAGAATACCATCACTCAATATAACAGTATTACGTTAGAAGGGAGTGTCAAAACAATTCAAGAGAACGCAAAACAGGGTGCAGTTGAAGTATGGAATACACGGAATTTATGGAGTATATTCCACCTGAATATCCCATTAATGCAGCAGTCAGCTTCGAAAGGACGTGGCACAGAAGAGGGCATACATCGAATAGAAGTAATGGAATTGTTAATAACGTAGTAACTGTCCAAAGAAGAGGGAAACTATTTAGTTGGAGCATAACCTATCATAACCTATTTCCTCTTGGTAAGTAGGATAGGAAGCGAGATCAAAACATGTTGCAGTCAACTTATTTGAAAATTTTAATTTCGTTTCAAAATCGAAACTGGACAGCTTGGACATTTTTGCCGATGAAGGGGAGGGGTGGATGCTATTTTAGGTAGAAGGGGCCGATTACTTGGTCTGGACCCAGTACGCCCCTGTTGGTGAGAATGAACTGAATAAGTAACGCGGGGATTGAACACACGTGTAATTAGTTGAAGATTTATTAGAAATTTCGCGTTGATATCTTAAGTCTCCCCCCCCCTTCCATCTTTTTAACTCTGGTTTTATCTTTAAAGGGACACGCTGAACTTTGGCCATTTTTCTCCGTTCTCAACCGGAAGTTATTTTTAAAAAATTTTGTATACTACATCCAAATCTTCGCGGAAACGTGGCATAAATGTGAACTCTTTATGGTTGGAGTGGTAAATGATTTTGTAGTGACTTTTTTTCTTCTTCTGTGCGCTATTCCCTTCAAGGTAACTGTAAGTAAAGCCTTCAATATAATGCCTTCGAGGCATAGCGCGAATTTAGGATAATCCTTGAATTTATGATAATAAACAATCCTTAAGTGACCTATTTTGAAGTGGTAGATTGCTATAAAACGCGCGAAAATGTTTCGTGAAATGCTAAAAGAAGTCAATCCCAGAAACAGGCTAAAACAATGGAGAATTTTGATAGCAACGAAAGTAGTGATGAAGGCCTATCCATTGCAGAAACTGAAGCTGAAGAATGTGCAGCCGTGGCAGCCGCCGTTAAAGAAGGTTCCGTAAATGAAGAAAGTTGGAATGATGATGGAAAGTGGAGTGAATTTCGCATAAGTTTATATCGAAAACAAAGGTTACCAGAAATGGATATGACTGAATATTTTTCCAAAGTTCCCAAAGATACATTATTTACTATGTGTCTACCGGACGACGCTTCTGATGAAGAACTTACCGCGGCCACGACTGAGGCCCAACAAGAAGAAGCAACTAAAACTGAAGATCATGATTGGGACTCCTTGGGGGCAAAACCCAAATTAACAAGTGCTCAAAAGTTCCTTCGGTTATTTAAAAACAAAGACAAAGAAAGGAAGGAAACCGCGGCCGGATGTGAACCACAAATTATAACGACACAGGGGCTAAGAAGAAATCAAATGGGTTTGAAGAAATTACTTCAAAAACACGGCCAAAAACTCGAATCGACAGGACAAGGGGAAGGTGCGGTGGCGTCTGGGAGTGCCTTTGAACCCACCAAATTAACGGCGAGGCAAAAGAACAGCCAAACCAACTTAGAAGAAGCGCCCGCAGTAAAAACTGTCATGGGCCAAAGAACTGGAATCATCCCGCAAAAAGTGTACAAACGAGGAGAAAAGTTGCCGACAAGCGACAATAAAGACTATTGTTACGTGGACAATATTAATAAAGTGTGTCTGGACAGTATGGCGAAAATAATAATCGGCATGTTCAATAGCCCTGTTCACCACCAGTTAGCGATATATATCGGCGTGCACTCTAACGGCGCAGTCTACGGCTGTAAAGCAGAAAAATACGCTCGTGACGAAATGAGAACAGCGTTGGACGCTGCTCTCCATTGTCGCATCTTCCCAACACCATTGGTCCGCGATCTACAAATTTATTTCGTTCCCGTGGACGATTCCAACTACAGTACGCAAGATGTATTTGTCGTAGAAATTCATATCTTCCCTTCCCCGCACAAATGCTATGCATTTGAAGACGGCTCAGTTTGGATAAGAAGGGAATATCGTACAGTTTGTGCGGATTTTGCGGCAATTCGTGACCTCGCCATTATTCGTGCCTTGAACCTATTCTTACGAAAATACACTTAATAGAATGTATTGCATGTCCTTGTTAATGTTTGTTTTCCCCTTTTAATAAAAGTTTTGGGAACATTGAAATTATTTGTGAGTGTTTTTTATTTATTTATCTACTTAACAATTTAAGCCTATACGCACTACACTTTTAAATCTTAAAAACTTTTCAATTCACATTATAAAAGGCCAATGAAAATAATATGTAGTTTCTGGCATACCATTTAAGAATGAAAGTTAACGAAAAACGAAAGGTTAAACGTCGTTGTTTATTATTATTAGCTCTAGTCTATGATTGCTTGCTTTTGTTAAAACCGTTCAGATAAATCGGACCACACGAGCCCTGTCTGTCATGAGCCGACGTTTCATACCGTTTCCCAACCTATTTAATAAATCGAAACTATAGCAGCCACATTAGACACAAGCCCTGCAGCAAAATCTGCCCGACGCGCGACGTTACATCGCAGACAGTCCTTTTGTAGGGAATTTTCCCCTTTTTTAGGGACTATTCCCCTTTTTTGTAGGGAATTATCCCCTTTTATAGGGAAGTTTCCCCTTTTTTGTAGGGAATTATCCCCTTTTATAGGGAATTTCCCCTTTTTTGTAGGGAAAAAAATGACTATTTGAAGGAAAAAATTCTTTACAATGAGTGAGTGTTTTTATTAGTATTTGGGAAATGTAGTGTAGCCTATCTTCATCTGCCAAAAATTGCCCTTATTCCTATGATAAGCCACATTAGACACAAGATAAGAATATCAATTGTGTAATTAAGATTTCCCATGATTTGTTTTAGGACCACCCTTCAAACAAATATTCTGACCGATTTTAAAGGTCGCATTTTCAACAGTAAAAAAAATTGGTGAAAAGAGAGTAGGCCTATGAAAGATCTATTCTAGAGAATTATGGCGGGAAGACATAAAAAAATGCAGTTAAAAATGCAGTTTGTCGGGCCATATCACAACAGGTAGGCTTAGGCTATTGGGCCTGTTGTGTACTGACGTCGCTCCATGACGTCATTTCCGGACGCTACCTTTGGTGCGAGGCTATCTTAGCGTTCGTGCTCACTCGAGCACTAGCAGTCAACCCGGACAGGCCTGTCCTGCTCCCCCCTTTCCTTTTCCCTATGTTATGTTCCCATCCTTAGTTATCCGTCCCTTAATCCTTAGTTATAATTAGTATCCTATTTGCCACCTCGAACAACATCAAGATGTGCATTACCACCACTCGGGTATGTAACAGGGCCCAGCTCGTGTATACAGTAAATTACATAACCCTCCTATTGGTTCTCTCCGAAATGCTGTGATTTTGAATAAATTGTATCATCCCACTTTGAATCCTGCTATAAAAGGTGGCAGTATTTGAATCCTGCTATAAAAGGTGGCAGTATTTCTCACTTAGTAGATTAAACTGCGTAACCGAAACCTGGTAAGTTTTAGGATTTCAACTGATATATTTCAACACTGATATATTTTGCGAGTTATTATTAAGTCAACTTCAAAGCCAAAAAAAAAATTAAATTAAATTTTAAATGAGTTTGGGGCAGGCAATTCCTAATTTCTTCTTCTTTTTTTTTCCTTATTTAAATTTTACAGAAAGATTATGACGTCGTCCGGCCTACAATTGGTTCTGCCTACATGTCGAATAAAAATATTAGACGCAAAAACGAAAGCGTACAAAAATAAGCTCGTGACAGTTGCCCGAGTTAACAAGGAATGTGTAACTTCCGATATGGTGGGTCTACAGCCTTCCCAGCTGAGCTCCAGGGCTTTTTGGCTGAATTATATCGTGGAGAGCGAAGTGCTTGCTCCAACGATTTTATTAGTGCAACTGACAGACACTAAACAACACGTCATTTTTCTGGGGTTATGTGTTAATCTGGAAGACGAAGCGGCGATTACTGTTTCAAGTTGTTCAAAATGTTTTGTGGACCCAAAGCCCAAACGACTTAAAACATCATCCATCTTAAACAATCATTTAAATCACTTATCAGAAACGAAAGATAGCGTGATTTACATCTGTGTGTGGTGCGTCTTAGCTGGCAAGAAATCATTTCATTCTGGCCACGCCTTTAAGAAACTGAAAAGTGACACCATTAAGGCGCATAAGCTTCCAAATTTGGTTAAGAAGCATTTTGATGCTGGCGACAACCATACTTTTCTTTTCCACGTCGAAAAAACACTCTCCACAAATCCCATCGTTTTGTTTGATGGAGCTGAACGATTTGTGTATGAAAAAAGGGATATCGCCAGCGCCGTTTCTCATTTTCCCCAAGGCCTAGCTGGAAGTTTGGTACGGAATTTAACGACGGTTATAGAAGTACTACAGGGTGCCAAAGATACTCCCACCCCCCCGAACGGCGAATCGGGCCAAAACGAATCGGGCCAAAACGAATCGGGCCAAAACGAATCGGGCCAGAATGAACCTCCGAATTTGGCAGAATTTAATGTATTTAATTTACATTCAAGCAATGAATCCGATCGCGCTATTATGGCAATTCTCGGTATAGATCAAACGGAACCAAGGACGCTAGAAGAAAAATCAGCTGAGGAAAGACCACAGGAAATGTTCTGTGCTTCATGTGTGCGTGTGAATCATTTGCTGGCCGGAAATCTTCATAATTTCATGCAAACGAGTCTTAGGGAAACTGAAAATGACGATTTATGGACTCGCAGTAATTTGGCAAAATTCTTCTGTGCCTTTGAAGACATGAAATCGCGCGGCACATTTTTGAAGGGGTTAATTTGGCTAGCTGACGCTGAGAAAGTTGGGCAGTTTTTTAGGAAAATTGTGTATGGCGAAATTCTAGAATAATAAATGTATAACCAAATGATTATTTTGCCTACCAGAATTAAAGTTTTAATTGAAGAGTACTAATTCTCTTTTTCTTATTCTTTTTTATTTTTTTTTTGTGTCTATATAGATCTCACTAGTTAAAAAGATGGCCGAAGTTTTTGGCAGTACTCCAGAGCATAATTTGACCAATGATTTATTTTACTTTCTCATTTTTACGACGAACGCTAAGAATGAATCGCCTCGTAGGTTCTGGCAAGTCGTAAAAATTTGGAACGAGAGGAATGGTGGCTGTACTGCCAGCTTTGAAACGAAGAAATATATATACGCGAAATTCAGACAATACGTTCAGAACGAGTTTCAGATCGGCGTTTCAGACAGATTATTCTTAACTATACCGCTAGAAGAGTGCGTGTGCCTCTTTCTAAATCAGTATCGCTTTAAAAGTACTAACGGTCTAAGACTGAAAGTAGGTCTACATGAACCCACGGAAGTTATACCCACAGAAAATCAGCCTACCGGGTCACCACCAGCTAGTACGGATTTGCGCCACGTCTTCATAAAAACCGTAGAAAACACGAATTTAAGATTTGCCGATTTGGAATTGCAGCTAGCGCAACAACGTAACGAACTAGTTGTTTTGAGGGAAAGTACTGGAATTGAAATTTCACACCTCAAAGACCACGTGAAACAATTTCAGTCTGAAGACGAAAAAATAAAGAATGACTTGCAAAAAATCCGCACGGACATGGACAAATTTTTTGGGACTTTTAACGTCTGGAAAGAAGATTTCAAAAAGTTGAAAAGGTTTAAAGTGCACCAAGAAGTTCTTAACCGTCTTCCAAACGCCTTCCCATATCCGCCAGGAACTCCGCAGCAAAATTTACCACCCGAAACCCCACTTTCCATGAGAAGCAGCCATGAAGAATACGAAGAAGAAGAAGAGAGAAAAAATAATATCTTAGGCCTGTCTTATTCCATTGTAGGACCTAGCATTCCTGTGGCTTAAAGACCATACAATATTGCAATTCCATTTTGTGAACAAAATGTACATTCATGTTGGTTTAATAAAAGTTATTCCCCAGAGAATTGCTCATTTTAGATAGGCTAAACAAAACCCAGCCTCACACTTGCTCATTTTCCCAGAGAATCACAAGCGCAAAGATAACTTATTACTTTTATTATAATAGTTATTAGACGAACCCGGGAAGCGGTAACTGAGCCTTATACCACACACTTTAGAAACTTTAACCCGTTCAACACGAGACGTACTCCTTCAATCGAAACAAATGAAAAAAAGTACATATGGATATTTGCCGATCTGCTGACCACTCTCTTCATGGTTTAATTAAGAAATTATTAACCAGGGATTGCAATGCCAAATACATGCTTTATTACCCAAGCCGACTAACCCGTTCAACACCAGACGTAGCCCTTCAATCGAAACTAATGAAGAAGAAAAAAGCATTTATTTCTAATGGCTGTTTGCCTATCTGCTGACTTGCGCACTCTCACTTGCTCCGCCGCCTCTCTTCAATTTAGCTTTTCTCTTCTCCTTTTTGCCCATTATGTAGAACAAACCCACATACCCAGGAGGCATATTTCCCCAGAGACAACAACTCTGACAACTTTATTACTGTTTATTCCTTGCCCCGATGCACGAGTTGGCGGGCTCACACTATAATTAAAAAACAACGCTAAAAGTCATTGAGTGGCTAAAAAAAAAACTGGACTAAAGACGCTTTTACACATCCAAACTGTTTGGCAATACTGAATGCTTGAATTTCAACTCAGTTTTAGCAATACGAATTTTGCTTCTCCACTCGTAACAACGGCATTTTCCCCCCCCCCTCCTACTTCCTCGCTATTCCCCTTCTCACTTTTGCCTCTTGCAATTTTTACCAGCTGTTAGAATGGGCATTTCGCCAATTCCAGCCATGTGTAGGCTACTTCGTTTGTTCCTGTTGTCTGTGTTGCAATAAAGTTTACTATTACTATTATCAAGAGGAAATAGGGTATGTTAGGAGAGGCAGTGTCTTTAGTCAAGCTTTACAACATGCTAGGGGCAATTTCGGCACATATGCGTACAAGCTAAAATTTCACCTGAGGACATTCTTGCATTTTTCGTAAATGTAAGCACGTTAGTATGTGGTATATGCATGTGTTACATCTGGGGAGCATAAATTTAGGAATTATACAGGCCTTTATAAGGTCAGCAGGAGCCGAAAATGCCCCTTTGCCTAGAGACACTGCCTCTCCTAACATAACCTATTTCCTCTTGGTAATATTATACATAAACCGCCCTAACATGGAGGAATGCACGAACTACCTTCATTCGTTTTAGCGTGTTTTTAACTGTACGCTATATAGCAGTAATATGCCTTACAAACCCAGGGCCTTTTATAACTTGAAATATTACATTAAAAAATCTATACAAAATTACACTTAGGCCTACTACTGGCTCACAGTAACAGTTAAAAATATCACTCATTTTACAGGTTCTTTATTCCGTCCTCATCGTAGTCATACCTGTTATTCCATGGCGAGTTTTAACAATTCGAATGAATCGCCAGCATACTAACTCGCGGCTGTGACGTCATCTGACCTTGGCCAGACTTAACGCCATAAACTAATCCGGGTGGAATACCTTTAAGAAGTACTGGCGATTTGTTTGTATTGCTCACAGTAACAACAGTTAAAAACAAATACACTAAAAGAGTATAGGCCTATACGGAATGCAAGAGTAGCAACTCCTATTCCTTTAATAACGTTAATTTCCTTCCTTTTATTACCACTTAATGCCTAATTGTAGATAGACGAACCCAGGGCGCCTATGACAATGAGTGGAGCACAATTACAGTTAAAAAATACATTAAAAAAGTCCTTATATTTCGAGGTTATTATTTGGTAGTGATCGACCGATTCGAATATCTGTATCGGATCGGATCTGTATTTTTTGAACCGATATTTTTTTTTCCGTTGCAAATGATGAAATATTCATGCCTGCATCAGTCAACTTTAAAAGTCCGAGGTATACGTCCGAGGAAGACCTGTTTTATGTATGCTTCACCCGTTTTTAACAATAAAATATGATCATATCTGTATCTGTATCGGTGTATCTGTATCGGGTAGGAACGGTATTTTTTCGCATCGGTCGATCACTATTATTTTGACTGGTATGAGTTAAAAAGTACTGGCGTAACTAACCCAAGAAGCGATGCTAACTAAGCTTATAAGCCCAAGTTAAAAACAGAAACGTGATGATGAATTTAGCCGCGTATTTTTTAACTGTAGTGCAATTAAGACGAACCCGGGAAGCAGAGTGTAGGCTCACTTGTAATTTCGTGTTTTTTTTTTTTGTTAAAAGCAAAATCTCACTTGAATTTGAAAGAATGTATCATAATGCATTATAAAAAATTAGGGTGATTTAAATTCGGGATAGTGATGCCGTTTTTTGTTGACGGCGGCCATTTTGGATTTCAGGTCATTTTATGTTTATAGTATCTTTTAACAAAATCAAGTGAGACTTTGCTTTTAGCAATACTATAATTCACGACAAGTGAGCCTGCACTAGTAAGCCGCTATAACTTTTAGGTTATGAGTTAAAAAAGTACTGTTCACACTAACAAAAAGGGCCTACGGAATGCAAGAAACAACTGAGCAACAGGAACTTTTAATACTTTATGCGACAATATTATTACAATTAGGCACGAAAACAGAAGGAAGCCTACTGTTAACGGAATGTGGCTCCCTCTTTATTTGCGATTTACTTTGCCACTTAGCGTGTTTTTAACTGTACTGCTAATATGCCTTAAGCGTCCTTCATTTTCCCAGAGAAACACAAAGCGAAAACAGCCGACTACACTACAGTAGTCCTTTTTATTAAAATTCATTAGTCTTTCTATCTTTCAAAATTTCACAGAAAAACAAAAAGACATCCAAACGCCCCCTGCGTATGCGACAAGAGGAAAATCCAATACTTTATGCGTGCAAAACAAACTACAGAAACGTGATAAATTTTAACTGTAGTGCAATTAAGACGAACCCGGGAAGCGTTAAGTCTGTAAGCCGCTATAACTTTTAGGTTATGAGTCACACTTATAGGATTGCTCCGTCAAAATCAAAACTCAAAGACACCAAATAGCGGATTTTCATCATCTTTTTTTTGGAGGGGGGGGGGTAGGGGGTTTTGCATAATACCAAGAGGAAATAGGGTATGTTAGGAGAGGCAGTGTCTTTAGTCAAGCTTTACAACATATGCGTTACAAGCTAAAATTTCACCTAGCATGTGAAAGCATGCTTGCCTAGAGACACTGCCTCTCCTAACATAACCTATTTCCTCTTGTACCCTTTGTATGTCGTAAATGTCAATATACCTTATTTTACGTGAAAAAAATCAAGTTGTGACTTAGTAATTTTGCACTAGAATCAGGTCTCTTGTGATTCTTTTCTTAGTTTCGTTTAAGCACGTATGCGACAAAGGGATTTACATAGGCCTATAAAGCCGCCAAATAACTTTAATATTAACTGGCGTTTGCCCCATGGCTCACAGACACAGTTAAAAATCTGCTTAAAAAAAACTGGACACACATGGAGGAATGCATGCACGAATGAATACCAAGTGACTTTAATTATTAAAATTAATTAGGTCCTATCTTTCTTTTTTATTTTCGCTGACAAAAAATCCTGGGAAAAAGGTCTCCTAAACTCTCCCTTTACATGTACTTTTTTCATTAGTTTCGATTGAAGGAGTACGTCTGGTGTTGAACGGGTTAATACTAACTATTTGAACGCACGAGAACAGAAGGAAGCCTCACCTTCATTCGTTTTAAATAGAGCAGTAATATGCCTTAGAAACCCACTAGGGCCTTTTATAACTTGAAATATTACATTAAAAAATCTATACGAAATTACAGTTTTTGTATACATTAGTTAGGCCTACTACTGGCTCACAGTAACAGTTAAAAAACACGCTTAAATTATCCTTAACGAAGTTGGCTAAAAGGCAACTTTAAATTATTAAAATTGATTAGTATCTTCGGCGTATTTCATGGTTTAATAAAGAAATTATTAACCAGGGTATTGTAATGCCAAAATACATGCTTTGTTACCCAAGCCGACTAACCCAGGAAACTTTAATAATTCTAACTGGCGTTTGCATGGCTCAGTCACAGTTAAAAATATCACTCATTTATTATAGCATAGTCTTTCTATCTTTCAAAATTTCGCAGAAAAAAATCCTGGGTCCCCTATACGTACTGGTATGAGTTAAAAAATCCACTAAAAGGTTAATTAACACCCAACTGTGCAATACGAAACATCAACTGTAAGCGATAGGAACATTTAATACTTTTTGCGACAAGAGAAGTCACGAGGCTACAATATTATGACAGTTAGGCTATACGTCTATTAGCTAAACCTCATTTGTTTTTTTTTTTTGTACAAAGGGTTAAAAAGCAAGTGCAAAACAAACTACAGAAACGTGATGACGCGTATTTGTTAACTGGCTAAAAAGGTGCATAGGATTGAATACCAACCCCTGCGTATGCGACAAAGGGATTTACATAGGCCTATAAGCCGCTAAATAACTTTAATATTAATTGGCTCACAGACACAGTTAAAAATGACGAATTACGTGCTTATTACCACAAAACCCAGGATAAGCCTTATACCTTTAATACTGTCAATCATTAAGTTCCTTCCTTATTTTTTTTGTTTTTTACAACTTTCACAGAAAAAAACCTGGGAACAGACACACAAAACTACAATATTGCAATTCCTACTATTTTTGTGAACAAAATGTATTAAGTTTTCATGTTGGTTTAATAAAAATTATTCCCCCAGAGAAACATGTTTGCCCATTTTAGATAGGCTAGGCTCGCTGGGCCACCCTCACTTGCTCGCGCGCCTCTCTTCAACTTAGCTTTTCTCTTCTCCTTTGTGGGCATATCCAGAGACGCGCAAATAGAGCCTGCTCTGACAAGTCCTTCTACCACAAGGAGCAGAGAAAAGCTAATTTGAAGCGAGACCAGAAGTAAAACGCCTAATCTCCACTCGTAACAACGGCACTCCCCTTTCCCTCCTACTTCCTGATTTGTCTTCCTCGCTTCTCACTTTTGCCTCTTTTACCAGCTGTTTTCTGCCTAAAGCTCGTCATTTTGCAGCCATTGTGTTAGGTTAGGTTCCTGTACTTGTCCGTGTTTGCAATAAAGTTTACTATTTTATTATTTACATACATAAAGCGTGTTTTTAACTGTTGGCCAGATAAGAGTATTATGCGTTATAATCCCAGATCATTTTCCCAGAGAAACACAAAGCGAAAACAAAGCAAAGCCAAGCCGACTAACCCAGGAAAAGCCTGTATAAGCTGCTATAACTTTTAGGTTATGAGTTAAAAAAAAAGTACTGGCGTTTAAGAAATGGGGTTAAAAGCAAGTGCAAAACAAACTACAGAAACGTGATGACGCGTATTTGTTAACTGTAGTGCACCCGGGAAGCGTTAAGTCGCTATAACTTTTAGGTTATGAGTTAAAAAAAAGTACTGCACACTTACAGGTAAAAAGACGCTAACTTAAGTGGCTAAAAAAGATGCATAGGATTGAATACCAAGTGACTTTAATTATTAAAATTCATTAGATCCTTATCCCTTTCTTTCTTGTTCCCCTCCCCTCTACGTATGCGACAAAGGGATTTACATAGGCCTATAAGCCGCTAAATAACTTTAATATTAATTGGCTCAGTCACAGACACAGTTAAAAATGACGAATTACGTGCTTATTACCACAAAACCCAGGATAAGCCTTATACCTTTAATACTGTCAATCATTAAGTTCCTTCCTTATTTTTTTGTTTTTTTTACAACTTTCACAGAAAAAAACCTGGGAACAGACACACAAAACTACTCCCCTTCGCGACAAGGGAAATCCCATTCGCAATCCCGACGAGCAATGGGGGGCGGCGCTTTACCGAAAAAAACCCGCTTTCCGGAAAGAATTCCTGGGGCGCCCAGGG